>CANSGD010001085.1:0-300673 GCA_947645195.1 Patellifolia procumbens
TATTACTAGCTTTAAAACGTATTAATTACTTTATAAACTATATTATTAGCAAAATACGTGTTAATTAAAAAAAAATATAGTTATATTAAAAAGTATTGATTTTTATTACGATTTTTATTTCCAATTATTTTATTTAAATTAAAACGTATCAATATGAATTTTTCTTTGATTTATTTCGAATTATTTTAATTATTTGAAAAACATTTATTATTTTAATAATATAATATTATTTCTATTATTAATGTTATTATTTCATATTGAAATTATTTTAAAGAAACATTTCTGAAATTTAATTCATTAGAATCTCATTTTATGTACATTTCATGTACTTAGCTAATTTGATGTACAACTTTGTTAAACTGATTTTAAAATTACTACCCATACCACTTATCACCCATTATCCATCACTTATCACTTATCACCTATCACCCAACTCAAAGCTCTTATCACCCTCATCATCACTAAATCATTTTCCTCCTTCACCCAACAACCATTAATGGCTTCTCCAAAACCCCAAGCAAATCATACTTCCCATTGCAAGAAATCAGATTTTTCCACTCAAAAATCTTATTCACTTACACAATTGAGTCAAAGAAGCAACCCTTCAACCTCCATACTACCCTCATCAATGGTGTGCTTGACCATTCAAACTAAAAAATCAGATTTTTCGCCTCCTATAAATACCCAACTCAACCCATTTAATTGATCAAGCAAACACCATTCAGGTTTGCTTCACTTCTTCATCCTCCTTCTCTTTAATTTCTGATTTTATTAACCACCATTAAAACAAAACTAAAGCTTAAACAACCATTAAAACACAACCACAAAAACAACCACCACCAACCGCCGCCGCACGGCAGCAGAGGCCACCACCGCCGCGGCCACCACAGCGCGCAGCAGCAGCGGCTGCCACCGTTCAGCAGCACGCAGCCACACAGCTTTCCCCCCCTTTTCGCTGCTACCACGTAGCACAACCACCCACAACGCCGCCCCTCCTTGCGGCCTCCAGACGCCCAGCCACCGCTCCACCCTCCAACCGCCACCAAGGTCGCCGGAAACCCACAAAAATCCGGCAGCCACCACTCCTATGTTTTTCCTTCCTTCCTCTTCTACTGTTTCTTTCTTTTTATTCCCTTCTCATAATTCTTTTGTTTTTACTTAAACCCAAAGCCTCCTTACTCACTTACATTGACCCAAAGCCCAATCTTGCTCCCTCCCAAATCAGATTTTTGGATTCTAAAGTTACCCCAACACTTTAAATAAATGACCCATCCTTCTTTGTTAGTTTGTTTTGTTTAATTAAGAAAAACTTTCATTTTAAGTTTATTATTTCTATTAATGATTTTATTAACTTTTCATAACTTAAAAATATTTCTAAGTTTCTAAAATAAATTAATGAATATATTGAAGCTTATTTATGTCTATACTAGATTTTCTATGCACACGACGCGCGAAAATAATTTTAAGGCGAAATTTCATAATCTATAGTAGATAATTTTATGGATACAGTGATTTACCACCCAAACTTTTCATGCTTTTAGAAACCCCCACCTTAATGATTTTTTTTTAAAAAAATTCCACTTACTAGTTTACAGTTTTAGAAAAAACCCCACCACTTAACGGGTTTTTGTTGTCTTCATTAACAAAATCGTAAGGGGTCCCACATATACATTTGCCCCTAAATTGATGAATTTGACTTCATCTTCAGCGTAAACTAATAAATAAAATGCATATGTGGGGCCCACTTAGTGATTTTGTTAACGGAATCTAACAAAAAATCATTAAATGACGGTAGTTTCTAATAAAATGGGGAATGAGAGGAGGAAATTTAAAGGAAAAATCAATAAGGTGGAGTTTCGAACAACGTGAAAAATTTAGGTGGTATTGAACAACAAATCCTAATTTTATTTGCATACCATGTGTGTTTTGGCTACTGTAATGATAAAATGTGAAGGTACACAACATATTTTGTTTTCAAGCTAAATTCATTTTGGCTTGTATTTCTTTGAAAAACATCCCTTTACTCACCACCATCAACTTCTTTTTGTTATATAGTACCCGGTAAGGTATTTTTTTGCTCATTGTCCAAATGAGAAAAATTCAAAAGTACCTGAAAATACTTTACCATGTTTCTCACTCATGCTAAAATACATTGTCATGATCAATTTGATCAAATGTGCCTTCACTCATGAACAATCAATTACTCATGTAGTTCAAAATATAAAAATTCAAAAGTATATAAAAATATAGCAAAGTGGGTGTCTATCTATAGATCACAAAAAAATATAATCGTTGATATTTTCTAAATTATTTTTACTTGTAGATTTTTAGATATTTTCGTTAGAAGTTTTGAACATCCTTCATTAAAAATCTGATGGCTAAATTTGGAAATAAAATTTAATTACTTAATAAACTCATTGATCTATTTTATTTATTTTTTCTTTTTTTCTTTTGGTGTCCACCTCTACCTCTTCACTTATATAATAGAGATAAATTATTTATAACGTTTAAGTTAAAGTTGAAATAACCTTTAAGTACTTAAAATGATTTTTATAAATAAATTCGAGAAACTTAAACTTCGATTTATAAACTTCTTTAAATAATGAGTTTCTTTAAGTTATTTATATTATTTAAGCTATTTATTTATAAAATCATAAGGGGTTATTTAGGAAACTAATATTAGATTTCGCTTAATTGTAGACTCCCGTCGCGTAGACGAGGATTTCCAAGAGTGTTGATTCGTCCGTGATTTAGTTTCAAGCACGCTTCAAGAGGTAATTACCAATGTTCATCCACAAGTAAATTCCGTAAAATAAAACGATTTAACCTTGAGATTATGTGAATTAATGATGTGATTATGTGATAATAAAGTTAAAATGTGGATGTTGATTTTGGAATAATTATGGGTTATGATTATTAATTTAAGTATGAATTATGAGTAATGGAATGGATAACAAGTGTGGATTGAGATTTCCTAACCATGAATATGGAAGTTAGATTATGGACTATGACAATGACGGGATTTAAAATAGTAATTAAAATCTTGTTATTATTATTATTATTGTTATTGTTATCATTATTATTATTATTATTATTATTGTTATTATTGTTATTATTATAATCGTTATTATTAATATGGAAGTTATAAGCAGAAGTTGACATTGTGATGAACATATGAAAATGGTTATGAGTTAATGTAACCAAGTGATGGTTGAGAATATGGATATGCTATCGGAATTAGCTATGTATGAAATGAGTTATGGAATTGAAGTAACGGTTTCACTCTCAGTTAAATGAACGATGTATATGTGAATATGTGTTATGTGATAACTTGTAGTAAAAACTATTAATCACTTAAAGTGAAATATCGGAGGGAAACGATGAACAGGTTGCCATGGATGGGAGGTTCGCGGCCACCTACAGGTTCTTTTGTTACTATGTTGATTTTTTTGTTATTTGTCTTCCTTCTATCTTCATGTGTTTCCAAGTTAGAAGGGGTGTGCACACTAGGGACTCTGTTTTATGGCCAATTTTATTTTAGTGGGTGGCTTACGTGGTGTATCACCGGCCTACTGTGTGAGTGGTTTATGTGGTGTTTCATCGGCTCACATTATTTAAGCAAGTGGTTTACGTGGTGCATCACCGGCTTACTAGCGTTCTCCTTCCCTTCGTTAAATAAAATAAATTATTGCTATGTTAATGTGACCTATTAACTATATGTATTTATATGCTAAGCTTTTCAACTCGACTTATATAATATTTTCAACGTATTTTAAACTTAAGTATTTTTACGGGATGAAGTTAGAATTACTCAGTTTATCTGTTTTTTGGGAGCTCGTCTCTCTTGTCTTTTTCAATGTTTATTTGCAGGTGGGTGATCGAGGGGAATTATGAGAGATCAACTAGAAGTTGTCATCCACCTTGTTTAATATTTTGCTTCCACTGGAACTCCGAAACACTTAGTATTTAGTATTTAACGAACTAGCATAATTTGGTTGTAAGGATCTCTTATTTAGTTTGGAATGATTATGTTTTAGTTACTTAGCCTCGCACTTAATTCCAAGGAGTTGAGTCCAGCGGTAACGCTCCATCCAAATCGAACCCTCGTTGATTTGCCCTCAAACGAGTTTTATTAATATACTAAGGGTTCAGTTTGGGCAGGGTGTTACACAGGAGGTCGCCTTGACGGAGGCCTCTCGTGGGATGGAACCAAGAGGTCGTGACACCGTTCACTTTAACAGAGTAAGATACGTTACTGACACATTATTTTATCAAATTAATCCATTTGTCAGGGAAGCCAAAATTGGATAGGCATCCCCACAGGTAATCCCATTCAATCCTATCGTATGCCTTTTCCATATCAAGTTTGAGGGCACACCAACCAGTTTTGTTTTGTGATTTTTGGTAGGTATTTAGGATTTCCTGTACGATAAGGATATTATCTTGTATCGATCTATCTTGTAAAAAAGCATTCTGAAATGGGCCAATGATATTGTGGAGGATGGGTTATAGGCGAGTGACCATGATTTTGGCAATGGCTTTGTATAGAGTGTTCAGTAGGCTTATCGGGCGAAAGTGATTCGGTTGTTCTGGTTGCTGGACCTTGGGAATGAGGGTGATGATTGTGTGGTTTATGGAGAGCGGTAGTTTTCCATGGTCAAAGAAACTCGAGGAGATAGACATCTTCGTTTATAATATCCCAATACTTTTGGTAGAAACCTGGTCCATAGCCATCGGAACCCGGTGCTTTGTGAGGGTTCATTTCAAAGAAGGTTGCTTTAACTTCGTCCATCGTGACTTTGGTGAGGAGGTTGTTCTTATCATCTGCGGAAAAGTGTTGCCCTGATGTGATCATAATTAGCATTGGGGGGGGGCCTGTAGCAGTAGAAGTGAAATTTTGCTGGAAAGCGCTTTTGAGCAGAGCTCGTATTTCAGTGTTGGTGTCTATCCAGATACCATCCACATCCCTTAGCTTATGTATGGTATTGAAGGTTGTTCGTTGTTTCATCCTATTATGGTAGAATCTAGTGTTTCTATCTCCCTCAGAAAGCCATGTGTTTCGATATTGGGAACCCCAATGTGCTTGTTGGAAAAGCATGCATTAGCTTTTCACGTTGTTTGATAAGACGCTGGATGTATAAAATGCATAAGTCATGTCCTCTTGTCTTTTATTGAAACATACTATGTTCTTATAAATTGTTCATTTAATTATGAATCTTTTGCCAATTACAGCCATGTAAAATACCCTATTTTCTAATTATAGCCATCATATTTTTTTCTTGTGAATTACGGCCATGAAAGACTAATATCTAAGTAAGTTGTTGCCATTTTCACTAATTACACCACTAATCCATAGTTTGACCGGTCAAATCATGTTTAATATTTTATAAATCTTTTTTTATTTAATTTTATAAAATTTTAAAAATATATGTTTTTTATATATGACATACTAATGAGCACGTATTTCGAGACCACATTTAATCGCGTTTTTCGGACTGAAGACGACGTTTTTTCGAAAAACGGACACCGCGGGCCGTCCATTATGGGCACGAATTTGAGAATCCGTACGAAACGAGTACTTACAGGCCGGATTTTCGAGCACGTACTTCGAGACGAGTTTTTTGGACTGAACACGACATTTTTTTTCGAAAAAGGGACACCACCGTGCACCCTTTTCTGGGCACGAATTTCGAGAATTCCTATGAAACGAGTACCAACAAGTCGGATTTTCGGCCACGTAATTCGAGAAGGATTTTTCAGACTGAACACGACGTTTTTTCAAAAAACGGCTACCGTCGTACGTCCTTTAATGCACGAAAAACTCGTCTCGAATTACGTGTTCGAAAACTCGGCCTGTAGGTACTCATTTCGTAGGGATTCGCGAAATTCGTGCCTACAAAAGGTTGCACGGCGGTGTCCCTTTTTCGGGAAAAAAAACGCCGTGTTCAGTCCGAAAACGCGTCTCGAAGTACGTGCTCGAAAATCCGGCCTGTAGGTACTCAGATCGTAGGGATTCTCGAAATTCGTGCCCATAAAGGGCGTCCGGCGGTGTCCGTTGAAAAAACGTCGTTTTCAGTCCGAAAAACTCGTCTCGAAGTACGTGCTCGAAAATCCGGCTTACTAGTACTCGTTTCGTAGGGATTCTGAAAATTCGTGCCAATAGAGGGTGGGTGCCCGACGGTGTCCCTTTTTCGAAATAATACGCCGTGTTCAGTCCGAAAAACTCATCTCGAAGTACGTGCTCGAATAACTGGCATGTAGGTACTCGTATCGTATGGATTCTCGAAATTCGTGCCCATAAAGGGCGCCTGGCGATGTCCGTTTTTTGAAAAAACGTCGTCCTCTGTCTGAAAAACGCGATTAAATGTTTTCTCGAAATACGTGCCCATTAGCATGTCATATATGAAAAACTTATATTTTTAAAATATTATAAAATTAAACAAATTTTTTTAAAAAATATTAAACATAATTTGACCGGTCAAACTATGAATTAGTGGTGTAATTAGTGAAAATGGCAACAACTTATTTGGATATTAGTCTTTCATGGCCGTAATTCACAAAGAGAAAAGATGATGGCTATAATTAACAAATAGGGTATTTTACATGGCTGTAATTGGCAAAAAATTCTTTAATTATTGATCATATATAATGTTCTCATTCGTCCTATGTTATCTTACTTTTTGTTATTTTTCATTATAGACCTTTTGAAAAAATATACCTCATATTATTTATTTTATATCACATGCTTTATTACTCTTCTTATATATTCTTCTACATGTTTTCGTTTCATTTTTTTTCCTGATGCAAAGAGGAAACTTAGGGAACCCTTCTCTTAAGGATATACCCTAAGCTACATGTTTTTGTTTTAACTTGTGTCACAATATATACATTGTAACTGTGTGTGTAATCTTCTAATAGAACATATAGCATGTAGTCGTATATATATAAAAAGTGTTAACAGTTGCGAATAAGGAGGTGTTTGTTTATGGGGATTAAAGGGAGAAATTGAGATTTTATATCTTCACGGGCAGTAATCCCATGTTTGTTTCGAAGGATTGAGGTTTTTAAGGGGGGCCATTAAAATAAGACATAGGGGGAGTAGGTACTAGAGGTGGGATTAAAATTTTGTAAGAGAGTAACACATTTACCCTTAATGAAAAGAAGGAGGTGAGGAGTTAGTAAAGGTATTTAAGTAAAACTAGTACTTAGGCCCAGACGATGCTCTGGAATTTTATATGTATTATACTTTAGTACTTGACAACTAAAATTTGGTATAGAAATATGTTAGTAAATGTAATTAAAATAGGAAAAATGGACTGGAATAATCCAAACTATGGTCGTTCCGCCGAGAATAATCCCTACTATGGATTATTCCTGTATAATCCTAACTATAAGGGAGATCCCCCACAAATACACCCAAGTAAATTGCAACCTGTTTATCAGGTAACTTATTTAATTCCTTTAATATCTTTCTTTGTTTTTGCTGTAAACACCACTACCATGAGCACCACCACTGTTTTTCCTCTTAACCACCTTCACCTCCACCTTGACAAGGTTGTTAGATTCGTTTAATTTTTTTAATTTGAAATTTTTCCTAATTCCTTATTTTTTTGAAATTTTCTCTATGAATATTTCCATGAACATTAACCCCCCAAGTTTTACCTTTTTTTCTCATTCTTCAGAATCCTCAATTTAAACTCAAAATTTTGATTTTGGCTATGATTCTGCTTGAATTAGTTAATGTTAATGTCATGTTTTTCAATTTTTGAATCAAGATTGTCATAAGATTGATAAATTTATCATAGATCTTAGTTTGATAAAAATTTCAAAATAAGGAATTTTGTGCTTAAACGGACACTTGAACCACAAGGAAATGAGAATTTGTGGGTTGTTGTTGCTATGGTACGGTTTTGTGGGCTTTTTGCCATATCAAGAAACAATAGGATGAAGAAAGGGGAAGCAGGAAGATCAAAAAAAAAAAAAAGAGGAAGGGGAGATGGAACGAATCTTAACAGAGTCTGACTCAACTCGCGACGTCGACTCAGTCTCGGTCCACTCCGACTGATGCGCAATTCTTCACTTCGTCCCCGGTAATTGGGGCTCCGAAAAGTGCATCTCTTGTTTCCATTATGTTGGATCACAAGGAGACACTCAAGAAGGGGGGTTGAATTGAGTGTGGTATTTTCTAAATTTTATCGAACTTTCTTTCGAGATCTTAGAGACCTTCTCTGAGCTTTTGAGTTGTGTATATGAATATTGTTAATTCGATAAGAATTTCTAGAATAGTAAATAGAAAGTCAGTAATAAAGAGACGAGACAAGCAATTTTACCGTGGTTCAATCTCACCTCTGAGATCTACGTCCACCCTACCTTTTCTTTTATTAATTGAATCACAAAATACCAAACTCTTGATACAACTTGATTCCCTCACTACTAACCCTAGTAGTGCCCCCCAACACTTAACTCTAAGTGTTGCCTAATTAAGTCTAATTCCCTTAGGAACTCAACTCAACACTCTCTATAAAAGATGATATTACAGAAAGATTTGAATCCTCTTTTTTTGTGCTTCTGGGTTAAGCAGTTTAGAGGTATTATCGAAGCTTAAGTATGTGTTTTTCTGTCACAGATCTCAGTGCTAGTCTCAGAGAGGTTGAAGATATGTTACTGAAAATAGCTCTGTAAAGATTTCTGGAAAAACGTATCTTTTTATTTTCTGATCTTTTGCTCTTATAAAGGCTCACGTTTTCAAATCAGTTCTTCAGCTTTACAAAGATAGAATTTTCCTCTTGATAGTTTCCTAATCCTAAGCAAACAATTATCTTTAAAGAAGATTTTATCTCCTTTAAGATATTAGTTTGGACTGATTTTGTAGACAAATTCTTTCCTTAAAATCAGAATATTACTAAATCTTTTTATTCCAAAACTTATCTTTTCCCACAAAAAGATTTTCCAGATTTTCTACAAAACAATCTTCAACAAAAAAACGATTTCCCTTTTTCTTTTCAAGTTTCACAAATCGTTTTATTTAGGTGTTATATTATAGATTGCATTTATTTTACTATCTC
This sequence comes from Patellifolia procumbens, assembly GCA_947645195.1. Classification (NCBI taxonomy): domain Eukaryota; kingdom Viridiplantae; phylum Streptophyta; class Magnoliopsida; order Caryophyllales; family Amaranthaceae; genus Patellifolia; species Patellifolia procumbens. The sequence continues at coordinate 9,066 of CANSGD010001085.1, forward strand.
AAGTAAAATACCTACAATCTCTAATATTACACCTTAGCACTTTGATCCGTTATTTACGAACACACACTTTTACATATTTGGAAATTGGCCTTAGTCTAAAGCGTTTGACAATTGATTCTTCGAGACTTCGTTTTGGCATCTGCAACAAAACTTCACCAAACATGTTAGATCAACTAATTGTGTTTGTCATCATCAAAATACACATGGACAATGTGTCCCAACACATTACACATTGGCTCATCAGTTTTTCATCTGATAACTACAAAAACCCATTCTAGGTGGAGTAGTCCAATTCTCTCTCTTCACGTCAAAAAACAAACAAACAAGAAACACCGCCAGAATTTTTTATGAAAAAGCTTCAAAAAACTGGAAACAATACGCTGCAATCGAGTTTTGAGGAGGGAAAATTGAAAAGGAAATTGCCCTTTTTGGAGATAATGGTGGATGATAATATAAAGAGTGTATCTGTTCCTGGATCCTAGTCTTAAACAAAATTGTAATCAACCCATCATGTAGAATCCAACAAATTAGTGATTGCAGATTGATTGCCGGCGCACAACCGATAAAAATTTGTTTTCGTGTAAACCGCTCACTTTGGTTCTTTCGGAAATTGGAACAGGTGGTGTGGTGGTCTGCTGGAGGGATGATGGGGTGTTGGTGGGGCAGGGTGTCATCGGAAGAGGAAGGGAGAGGTGGTGGAGAGGGGGTTGCATTAAATGACACCGTGGCAGTGGGTTGGGGCCGTGGGAGAGTGGTGGGTGGGAGCTTAAAGATAAAAAAATATATAAAAAAAATTTCATTAAAGGTCATGTGCACGTCATGTGACCAAGTAACCGGTTGTTATAGGTTACCGCAGGTCATTGGTGTAATTACGGCGGAACTCCATCATAGTTGGGACTATACAGGAATAACTCATAATTGGGATTGTGCTCGGCTGATCGGCTATAGTCTGGATTATTCTAGTCAATTTTGTACCTTAATTATTGTTTTTCATTTAAAATATATAATATCATTATTAGTATTGATAAAAGAAGCAACAAAAATGTAGTATCACAATGGTTAGAGCATTTATCTTCCACACTCGAGGTCGCAGGTTCGAAACTTCTCATGGACAATTTGTATTTTTTATGAGAGAAACGTTGATAGAATATTGTTGTAAAGAATGGAGAGTGACACGTGGCGGATTGCATCATATGGTTACGCTTTTTAATATATATATAGATAACTACTTAATCCCAACTTAGTCACTAATCCCAACTCATACCAAACAAGAGATAAACTTTATTTTATCCTTACCCATCCACCAATTCTCAATCCTCATTGCACCCTCTAATCCACAAACTCTCTCAGGCCCGGCCCTGGGGGTAGGCGAGGTGGGGCGACCGCCCAGGGCCCAATGCCTAAAGGGGCCTTATTTACAGAAGCGTTATATATATCGTAGAATTGATTTGTTAAGCGTGAGAACTGGCAGCAGAGTTGGCTTAAGGTCTGTGTACTATCCTAAGTCAGGAGCTCGAATACTATAAGCAGCATTTTCCAATTTTTTTGAAGTGACTATCTTAAACTTGAAGTGATTGTCTCATCCTCATGCTATGGTTGATGGGCCTGCTTCACTTTTTCTTCTTTCATTTACATCCTCATGCATATAATAAATTGTTAAGTGTGTTAGTCTCTTAATTATTTGCTTTACTTCCCAAAGATATGTTCACTGGATTTTTTATATAGATTTTGAAATTATTTATTTTTCAGTTTTTTTTTTTTTAAATTTCAATCAAAATATAGATTTTAGAGTATTATGTTGCCTATGATACTTCTAAGTGGAGACGAATTTGTATCAAAATTTTAAGTTTGTCATCACCTGATATGTAATCAAGGAAATATAAAAGATTATAAAGGTATAGGTCTTATTAAGTGTGAACAAAGTTTGATTTTTCCTTTTGTCATTGTTGTCAGTATGTATTTGCAAGAAAATTGTTAGTAAAAGTCCAAACTTCAGGAATACTTCTATAAGACAAATAAATTAAAAATGAGATTTAGTTCGTTTAACACTAATTTTTCTTGTATAACAATTATTGCTTAGGGCCCCGATTTTTTTCTTCGCCCCAGGGCCTACAAAATGTCAGGACCGGCCCTGAACTCTCTTTCTCACATACTAAACGCCCCTTAAGTGCTTTATGATTTAATTAGTAGGTTGATGTTTAAACGTTTGACTCTTTCAAATTTGAAAGCGTATGTAATATGAAAGGGAGTTAGAGGGATAAACTCACCCTTATTAAAGGAAAAGGAGAAAAGGGGTGTATCAAGCCACGAAAGTAGCACTAGCCAATTATTCATTTGTAATGTGTACTATGGTCGTAATATTACTCCTATTTAGAACTTGGCAAACATATACTCATGTTTTTAAACGTTGATGAGATAAAATATCCTGTTAAACTGAAATTTTTTAAATATCAATACAATCTAATTATACTCACAAAAAAATCTCCATCCAAAAATTACTTCTACTGAAATGTGATTTAGTCTTATAATTTCGAGATATAAACTTTTTACCACTAAATAATAAGATTTATACAGCCTGATATACCATGATTATGGTACATCTAAAGCTATTTTTTTGTTCATTGCTCATTTGGACATTTTCAAATGAGCAAAAAGATAAACTTTTAAATGAGCAATGAGCAAAAAAATAGTTATGGGTGTACGATGTTCATGATATACCCAGGTGTATAGTAAAAGTTGTAAAAAATCATCTTTTATAGTTAAAGCTACTGATATTGCACTATATAAATTAGTTGAATTGAACAACAAATACGTAAGGTATTTACACATATAAAATGCATTAGAATAAGTAGTTTTTGACAAAAAAATAATAATATATGTTTTTTCTCTGTTATGCCCTTTTACTCATAAGTCATGTCCTCTTGTCTTTTATAGGAAAATTTGTCAAAAACCACATAATATAATGGACATTATTGGTTTAACTACCTTTTCTATTTTTTTCTTCATTTTAACTACCTTATATTTACAATACTTGTAGGTTTCACTACCAATGGGTAGTTTTGGCCGGAAAACCACTCATTTTGACCGGAAAAACGCCTATTGGTAGTGAAAAATAACGGTATTACATATATAAGGTAGTTAAATAAATAAATAAAAATTAAAAAAGATAGTTAAACCAATAATGTCAATTATATTATGTGGTTTATGAAAAATTTTCCTTTATTGAAACATACTATGGGCCTGTTCTGTTCAGCTTATTTTCAGTTCAGCTCTAATAAGTTCAGTTCAGTTCAGTTCAGTTCAGCTCTAATAAGTTCAGTTCAGTTCAGTTCAGCTCCAATAAATTCAGTTCAGTTCAGCTCCAATAAATTCAGTTCAGTTCATTTCAGCTCCATTCATTATTTAACTAATTTGTTTAATATTATTGTTGTTGGTCTAATTTATTTTACTTATTATTATTGTTATTATATAATAATAATTATTAGTATTATTTATATATATTATTTTTTTATTTATATATTTACTCATTATTATTACTATTATTATTATTATAGCTCAGCAAAGTTTGGGTTGGTGCACGGTTTAACCAAATTTTATGTCAATACGAGTATTCTAATTTGCAATTGTTGCATTATTTTACTGAATAAAATTCACTATTACATCATACAAATAAGCTACAAAAAGCTAGAAGATATGAAAAAATTACAAAGTTGCTAATAATATTGCAGTACTATTTAAAATACAATATTGTCGTGACGTTGTATATTAAATATACTTTGGCGGTTTGGTGTATTTCTATCATAGACCAACCCACCACAAATCGTGGTTTGGTTAGAAGCACACATCAACCCATGTTTTAAGCTAATTATTATTATAATGGTAATACTTTAATTTACTTCTTAGGCATTATATTATATCATCATCATCAAGTATTAATATATTAAAACTAATAATTGTAATTACTCATTATTATAAATTATTATTATTATCAGTAATTATTATTTTTAAAATTAATTTATTATTATTATTATTTATTTATTTATAACTATCATAATAACATCAAAATAATATTATCATTATTCATTTGATATTATTCTAAATTATTAATTTAATTATTATTACTTAGAATTATTATTACTTATTATTTAATATTCATAATAATTATTATTTACTTATTAGTCATATACTTATTATAATTTAATTCAATTCAATTCAGTTCAGTTCAGTTCAGTTCAGCTCCAATAAGTTCAGTTCAGTTCAGCTCCAATAAGTTCAGTTCAGTGCAGTTCAGTTCAGCTAGAATTAGCCGAAGAGAACAGGCCCTATGTTGTTGGAAATTGTTCATTTAAAGTCTGATCATATATAATGTTCTCATCGCAAATTCCATTATACACACGCTACCACGATGCGCATGGTCCGTTCAACATAATGAATCTTTAGTTCATTTGCAATGAACACCGCATAACAGAATTTTTTTTTTCACTAAGTAATACTTATCAATGAACATCATTTTATATACAATGAACAATGACAAATAAGCCCATAATTTTTTCTCCCTCCTCCATTATTGAATTTTTTGAATTCATTTACCCAATAATTTTTTCGCTTCTTTTCTCAGCCATCTATTTTCTCCTTAAAGAATTGTTCATTTTAAATGTTCAAGATGTTCATTTTTTCATATCAAATGTTCATTGTAAAATCAACTAAAATTTCAATGAAAACTTAAGTATAATTAAGTACGTTCATTTTGTTTATTTTAGATGTTCATTTAGTGATATAGAATGTTCATTGTAAAATCAACTTATTTTCGAATAAGTGTTAGTTTCAACTTGTTTGAACAAGTTTTTTTTTACATAATCCTAATGTTCATTTGTTTGAACAAGATGTTCATTTGTTGATAACCAATGTTCATTGTAATCAACTTAAAAAAAGCATTAGTTTCTTTTTATTTAAACATGTATATTTTAACATAATCCCGACGTTTTTATCATAGGTATTGAAGATGTTCATTTATCCACAACCAATGTCCATTGTAAAATCAACATTAACAAAAAATGAACATATGGTAATAAAACAAAAAAATGAACAAGATGTTCATTATAAAATCAATGTTAAAAAAATGAACATATGGTACATAATCCTAATGTTCATATGTTTGAACATGATGTTCATTTGTTGATAAACAATGTTCATTGTAATCAACTTTTAAAAAAGTGTTTCATTTCATTTGAACATGTCTTTTTAAACATAATCCCGATATTTATCATGGATATTGAAGATGTTCGTTGCAAATGAACTAAAGGTTCATTAGGGTTTTTCATTGTAAAATCAACGCTAACAAAAAATGGTTCCCAATTAACGTAGACATATTTTTTTAAAACATAATACTAATGTTCATTATGGCTTTTTAAGTTGTTCCTTTATTCACATCAGATGTTCACTGTACAATATAAATAAGGGATATGAGGTAACTTTTGAATGAACAGCTGGTTGGCCCAAAATAAACAGTGTTATCGCAATAAATGAACGTATGGTAATTACATTTTCAAATCATTTGCCAAAAAATATTCTCTCTGTTTTAGGCAAATTTAATGAACATCTTGTTTTAGGCAAATAAACAAGTTGGGATATAAAATGAACATATGGTAATAAAACAATGAGCAATAGTTCAAACGATCATATCTGTTTTCAAAAGAAGGGATAGAGAATTACATAGAAAAATTAATGAAAAAAATAAGAATTACATAAAAAATGACATAAAAAAATTAATGAATTACCATAAATTAATGAATTACATAAAAACAATAGTTTCCTATTTTTCAAGAATGGCGCTTCTCTTCTCTTCGACTTCTTCATCATCACCAATGCGCGTCTTCTTCATCATCACCAATGGCGCTTCTTCTTCATCATTTTGTTTCCTATTTTTCAAGAAAATAAACATAAATTAATGAATTATATAAAAACACTTAGTTTAAAATTCTAAAAAATAGTAAGAATAAAAAAAATAATGACAGAGGGTCATTAAAAACAGACCAATTAGAAGGTTCATCAAAAAAACTGTAATAGATTCATCCTAAAATAGATACAGGTTTATCCCAAAAACTAAAAGGTTAATCCAAAAAAATGAAAAGGTTCATCCTAACTGACATAGGTTTATTGATTTTTAAAAAAATAACAAAAAATTACCCAAAAAATCACTAAAAAAATCACCTAAAATTATGTGAAATTACCTAAAAAACAAACAGATTACTAAAAGCTGATTACCTTTTGTTTGTGTACAATATGACATTTGGTACATGTTGATTAATATATTAGAATTATAATTATGGGCAAAAAAGTAATTCACAAATTCTCTCACATAATCCTCTAAAGAAAAAGCTCGAAATAGGAGCTTTTTCATTTTGGCCTGTTTGGCAAATAGAGTTTAGAGTTTAGCGGATAGATATTAGAATTTTACCTTTTTGTTTGGCGGATTTGACTAAGTTTTCAGATAAATGTGTTTGGTAAATTTTAGCTGATTGCTAAAAGCTGATTACCATTTGTTTGTAGTAATATATTAGTATCATAGTTATGGGCAAAAAAGTAATTCGCAAATTCTCTCACATAATCCTCTAAAGAAAAAGCTTCTATTCATTTTGAGAGTTTTCACCCCAAAACTCTGTATTGAAACTCTCTTTACCAAATACCACTATTAGAGTTTTGACAAGTCAAAAACTGTTAAAATGGTCGCAAGCTCTCTTTTTGCCCCAAAACTCTAATTGCCAAAAACCATGGGCAGTATTCCCATGTTTTTTTTGGACGGATTAAAGGGAGGGATTGAGATTTTTAAGGGGGGTTGGGAATGGGATTAAAAAACCTCTAATAATCCCACTAAAATAAGGCACGGGGAGGGTAGATATTCGAGGTGGGATTAAAATTTTGTAAGAAAAATGACACGTTTACTCTTAATGAAAAGAAGGAGGTGGGGAAGTTAGTAAGGTTATTTAAGTAAAATAACCACTTAATCCCAACTTATTCCCAAATTCCAACTCATATCAAACAAGAGATAGATTCTATTTTATCCTTACCCATCCACCAATTCTCAATCCTCATCTCATCTTCTAATTTCCAAACTCCTATTTTCATATACCAAACGCCCTATAAGTGCTTTATGATACTAGTAGGTTGAGGCTCAAAGCTCAAACCTTTTGACTCTTAGATAATTATAACTCCTTCTATTTATTTATAAACATTTATTTATATTTATTTTTTGTAAATCCTTATTGTTCATTTTTAATTTTTTTTTTGTATGTATCTATGGGTAGCGTAACATCACATCAACCACTTCAATAATCTATAGCGGGACAAAACTATACTTGGATTCTTTTTTTTATGATGAGAAAGTTATGCACACTTTCCATCAGATATATTTTGCAGAATAAATTAGAGTGACTTTATCCCTAGTCTTGACTAGAGTTTTTGAGAGGGTCTTGGCAAAGACCGTCTAGAGTCTTATACAATATTGTTGAGCAAAATTGCAAGGAGTTCGTAAATCAAGACTATATTAAAGACTACAGTATTTTATTTTTCCCTCCAAGTCGATCATCACATGCTATTTGTCACTCTTGTACTTTTTAATGAATTTGAATAAAATAATATTAAACTTTTATTAAAGAGTATATAAGAAAATTTGAGAGATAAAGTTTAAACTAGAATGAGTGTTGTATGATTCTGAAATATAAAAGAATATGTAATATGAAAGGGAGTGAGACTGTGAGAGGGATATAAACTCACCCCTAAAACAGGAAAAGGAATTAAGGGGTGTATGAAGCCATGAAAGTAGCACTAGCCAGTTATTCATTTGTAATGTGAACTATGGTCCTAATAGTACTCCTACTTAGAATTTGGCAAACATATATTCATGTTTTTAAACATTGATGAGATAATGTATCCTATTAAACTAAAAATTTTGAAGTATCAATATCAACTATGGTCCTAATAACATTGATGAGAATCGGTTAAGATGGTTTGGTCATGTGAAAAGGAGATCAGGTGATGCACCGGTGAGAAAAATTGAAAAGTGGAGGAGTAATCAAATTGTAAAGGGTAGGGGAAGACCTAAGATGACTTGGATAAAGGTAATTGAAAGTGATATGAGGCTACTTGGGATCGAGGAGAGCATGGCGTTGGATAGAAGTGGGTGGAGGGGCAGTATCCATGTGGAGGAAGGGGTGTGATTACTGCATTTATTTATTTTTCTCAATTGTGTTGGTATTTAAAACCTTTTGAAAACCTCTTTTAAAACTTTTTGGTGTAAACCTTGTTTTCAAAAACTTTTTAAAAATTCTTAAAACTTAAACCCTTTTAAAAACTTTTTATCACTCTTGTCGATGCCATCTCCTTTGGCAACGGTTTCAGTTGACGATTCATGTTAGTCAACCCCAAATCACTTTGAGAATAAGGCTTAGTTGTTGTTGTTGTTTATCAATATCGGGTCTGTTCGTCAACAATAGCTATGGAGGTAGCTGTCAGCTGTAGGGATAGTTGTCAGTTATAGTAGTAGCTGTAAGTTATTAGCTGTCAAAATAACTGCGTAAAATATTAGTGTTCGATAAAATTAGCGGTTGAAGTAGCTGTTAACAAATATTTCCTTCATTATTTATTAAAAACTTTATTATATATTTTTCAACATCTACCTCTATCTTCAACCACTACTTTTTTTAGCTTTCCACAACCACTACCTAAACTCTACCTCTATATCTAACAACTATCTTAACCACTACCTTGTCAAACACATAAATTTATAAATTAAAATTTTGATCTCTACTTTAACCATTACCTCTACCTCTACCACTACTTGCCAAACACGCCCTATACTCACAAAATCTCTGTCCCAAAAATTACTTTTATTCGAATGTGATGGTTTTAGTCTTATAATTTCGAGATATAATTTTTTTACCACTAAACAATATGATGCTTGGTAATAGAGGAACATGAGCATATACACTTCTCCACTATAGTATCTTAACTTGTATAATTGACATTGACCTATTCTCAAGGAGGGAAAATGCTTTCCTAAATTTTATCAAACTACCAATTGAACCCATTGTGCGACACTTGGCACCCCTTGATTCACTGCAAACATCATATAGTAACCAGGTGGAGCCACCATCCCATTAGGTGGTGCTACACAACTAATTCTATAACCACCTTCATCATTTGGAATTGCGGGCTTTGTATTTAACTTCACCAACCTTTGACCTTGTGAGAAAGAATGTGTAGCAAATGGTGCATTTCCCATATTAACTTCAATCAGTCCCACAACGGGCAAGGGAACTGTTAATTCCACCTCAAATTCATCACCATATCCTAATTTCTTAGGCCACATTTTTATTTCAGGTCGGAGATTAGCTCGATCTGGACTCAAGTACTCGGGTGAGAATGCTTCAAGGCGTAACTCGGTCGGAAACTCTCCTTTAAAAGTATAGAAATAATGAGGGTTGCTACCTGTAATAGTAACAGATACAAAACCAATATTTAGTCGATAAAAAAATGACAGAATATCTCAACTTTATAAGAAATATTGATAAAAAAATCATCTCTAAGTAGGATACTTTGACCAAATCGTAAATCCACTCTCACCTACTAGTAGGATCCGTCCATCGGGCAATAAATTAGCAGTTGAATGATACATTCGGGGGACTGTGCCTGGATTCAACACCATGAACCGCAACCCAACCGGTTGATCAGGCCGATAAAGGACCGGGTTCAAGCACGGGTTAGACGCCAAATTGAACCCTTGGGTCCCACTTTGGGCTCCATTTATAATAACTACCTCACCAGTTGGTAGCATCACAATATCGCCCATAATCCTAGCAAAAGGCATATCCTCCATTTCCCAAACCGGGTCAAGTGAAGTTGCAACAATCCGCCCACAACTGCCATTAGCCGGAGTAGTATCATCCATTGTAATATAAGCTCCATATTTAGCCCCACCACAAACAACAATTACAGCCGTTGAATAATCCCCTTCTAAAGCAAGCATCATCGATGATCCAGCAGATGGATAGTTCCTAGGCCCACCCTCTAATGTTGGAAATTTCTTCACAATTAAATTCTTATCATAATCATATGATATAGCTTTATTATTAGCAAAAATAAACAATTTCCCATTGGGTAGCAAATGAACATAAGGGTATAAATTATCCCCTTGTCTATCTGCCACGTCAGCAAGGAAAGGAAACAAAACGGCACCGTTTTGTCTAGGAGGGTAAAACTCAACCGAATTTGCAACTTTACCGCCAACAATAATAACGTCCCCATTAGGCAAAATCTGGTTGGTAGAATACCATCTACCACGAGCCAATACAACGTCGTTTAACTCCTCCCAATCACAAAACCCCGTCGTTTCACACGGTTTAAATTTGCGAATTTTGTTCCACCCATCTAAATCACCACCCGTTTGAAGAAGAGTGCCATCAGGGAGAAACTGCCCCGATGAACACCAGGTGTCGGTTTCGATAACCAATGGTCGGATGTGGTTTGTGATGGGGTCAAAGAGAGCAGAGTGAGCATAGCAGTCGTGCTTTAAAACGGCGTCGTGGGGGTCAGTACGACAGTGGTGTTTAGGGAGGAGGAGACGGGTGGGGCCTATATTGGTACGGTCTAGGAGAACCACTGTGCCGAAGTGGGTGACGGCGGTGTGCATAGAAGCGATGCCGACGTCCGCCACTAGAAGTTCCCATGTGCCGGGGAGATCGGCACGCGAGAGTGTAAGGAAGATGAGGAGGAAGAGGGAGTAAGTGAAGTTGAAGGTGAGAGTGAGAATGTTGGTCATAGTGGTAATGGAGTAGAGTTGGTTGTAATGGAGAGTGATGGAATAATTAGGAAGAGGAAGAGACAAGAGGGTGTGGGGAATATAAGGAAAAAATTTGTATACGTAGCACAGCATGGAATAATTAGAAGATAGTAGTAAAAAGTGTACAACTTTTTCAACTCAACGGATAAAAGTGAACTCGACATGATAACACGAGATAACTTGCAAACAGAATAGCCAGATGAGGACGAGATAAAAAGCACGGTTTTCTGGAGAATAATTTCCATATTTTAAAAATAAAGTAATATTAGTTTAACCGTTTAATAAATGGATCAATTTAGTATGATTACTTTAGTTGAGCTCAATATCAACAAGTTGCATGTTATATCTTTTCTTTGGACTTTGGGGGAAGAGAAGAGGAGGGGATAGACAAACCAGCTTCTTGATTGGATGATCCATAAAAAGAAAATGAAGGAAAAATATAATAGACGTGAAAGGAAGGACATGATAGGCATAGGAGAATACCAGCAAATGATGCATAGGCAGCAAAGCATATAGCATCACCCTTTTCGCAAACTCGATCTCAATCCTTATCAGGGGATGCATCACACATGTTATGGTCCTTCGTAAGTTTCCTCATGAAAACGAGTGTCTTACACAAGAGAAGAATGGAATACAACCCTTCAAATTCTTTTTTTACCAAATGTAATTATATGTAATGTAGTCGGCTTTCTGTGTTGTTTTCCTTGCTACATTTTGATTTAGCATAGATTATAAAGCGCGAAAGTGGTAAATTAGCCTCTTAACTTTGCTACAACGTGAAATTAAGCCCCTTAACTTTTTGATGTGATATTTAAACCCCATAACTTTAGCAAAAGGTGAGATTAAGCCTTACCTTTTGATTTATGTATTTTCACTAAAATAAAATAAAAAATTGACAAGTAGAATACCCTCATAAATGTATATTTTTTTACCTTACCATTTTCTCATTCATCTGTCTGTTCTCCTCTCACTCTCATTCTCGCCATCATTATTATCACTGCAATGAGGTTTTGCTTCTTTCTCGAGTTTCTCTCCTCTTTTTTTGCGTGATGATTGTTGCATTATCTTGCTCTTTGTTGTGATTATGCTTGTTTTTTTTATGAATTGTAAGTTTTTCTATGTGGAACGCAAGTGAATTTGTGTTCATGAAATATTCAACAATTGCATAGATGGTTAAAAAGTAAAACCCCCAATATTTTTCTAAAGCTAGCCAATGTAATGACACATAATGGAAAAGAAAAAGAATAACTTGGAGTACAAATCAATGCCTTGACGATTTGAAACATAGAGAAAGCAAAGCTTGAATGTCAAGTATTAAAACCGACAAAATCAAAACGTCCCAAATTTCAAAATGCCAACAAAATAAAAGTGGTGATATAAAAACTTACAATTTTATTTTATTTTAGTGAAAAAGAACCAGATCAGATGAAAGACAAGATGGTAAGATGCAAAAATATATGTATATGAGGGTATTCTACTTGTCAAATTTTATTTTATTGAAAATACGTAAATTAAAGGCAAGGGCTTAATCATCACCTTTTGTTAAAGTTATGGGGTGTAAATATCACATTAAGAAGTTAAGGGGCTTAATCTCGCATTTGGACAAAAAGTTAAGGGGCTAATCTACCACTTTCGCAGATTATAAAGAATTGCTTCGTCAGGTTTGGCCCAAGATTTAATTTTAGAAAATGTATGTGGGTTGTCAATTGTCGTTGGCCATTATTATTAGAGGGGAAAAAAAGGAGAAAATAGGCATAAATAGTAGAGGTGCTTGACCTGATGGTGGTTTCAGAACTGAAACTAAATCTGTTGTGGATCTCGGTTGAAATATAAGGTTTCAATTAAAAATGGTTCTTATTCTGGGTAGTAATATTTTAGAACTGGTACCCAATGGGTACTCGATACATTATGTTCCAAGTCTTAAGTACCCGAGCAATGGAACCAGTTTTGAGACTAGGTACGTGGTACCAAAATTGGGTATGCTAATCAAATTGACTTATTAAGCTTGTTAATAATTAGCCAAAGCCCTAACCTCCAAGCCCAAGTCTCCTTTATCCTATAGTCTATTTTGACTATTTTGAGTCTATGGCCCCATAATCCATATCATGTTATCATCTTCAATTACACATTACACTTACGGTGAATGCTTGTATAATATATGTAAAGACTTGAAGACTTTTAAGACTAATTTTGTCATTGAAAGCGTGAGAGAAATTACACAAAATGTGATGCTTTTTGTTTAGCTAAACAATAAAAAGATATAGCTGAATGCAACTTGGTATCGGGTAACCGGTATTGAAATCGGTCAATTAGACCTAATAAGCATCAGTTTTGCAACACTCTCGCAAGACACCGAGTACCCCGTGTAGGAACTGATCCCAACCGTTCTTGTTCCAGTTGCAAATAATAAGGAACCGGTCCAACCAATTCCAATCCTGCTCCAATTTTCAGGAACCAGTTACGACCAATTCCGATTCCGGGAATTTTGACTAGGTACCCAATTATTCTCACCTCTAATCAATAGTATGAATAATAAAATAAAAATGAGGATAATTAGGGTAGCAATAATATAGACTACCATGCCAAATCAAGGAAATGCAACAAGTAATTTGTGAGATCCAATTTTAAAAAAGCTCTTGCTAATGAACGTATATGGAGCGTTAATTAACTTTAAATACATTTCCCAAAATGATAATTTTGAAATGTATACCAAAATCACCTATTTGTCGGTATAGTTATTGTTTAAGTTAATTTTATATGTTCACTTTTACCTACCTTACCAAAGGTTAGCATTAGCCTCATAAAAAATAGGAAAAATTGATAAGAATAATCCGACCTTTGGCCGGTCTTCCATCAATGGTACCACCTTCAATTAATCCAGGTATAATCCCACCTTTGACACCCATATTCTCTCAATGGTCCCTCACCTGTTGGTGACCTACAATTACAGGTAAAATCTCTTAATTACCTGATTAATAGCTAATTAACTATAATTTAAACCTAAATTCTTAATTAAAGTCTTAAATTAGATTTAATAAAAAAAATAAAATTAAAAGAAACAAACTGCCACCCTCCCCCCTGCAGCCACCCTCCCCTTCCCCTGCCACCCCCCCTCCCCCGCAGCCACCTCCCCCCCCTGCAGCCACCCTCCCCCCCCTCCCTCCCCCCCCCCCTCCCCCGCAGCCACACTATCCTTCCCGCAGCACCCTCCCCCTCCCCCGCAGCCACCTGCCCCTCCCCCGTAGACACTTCCCCCTCCCCGCAACCACCAAATCCTTCCCCTCCCACCCTGCCCCCCCCGCAGCCACCTCCCCCTCCCCTGCCAAAAACATCAACATGACCCCCTCCCCTCGCGAGGTTTTCGTGGTTGTTGGCGAGGTTGCCGTGAATCACTGCCGGCCGCCGTGAATAGGAGGGTGGTAGGGGAAGGGGGAGGGGTTGGGGTGGCAGTAGGGGGCAGGGGGAGGGAATGGGTGTTGGGTTGGGGTGGCAGTAGGGGGAGGAAATGGGGGTTGGGTTGGGGTGGCAGTAGGGGGAGGAAATGGGGGTTGGGTTGGGGTGGCAGTAGGGGGCAGGGGGAGGGAATGGGTGTTGGGTTGGGGTGGCAGTAGGGGGCAGGGGGAGGGAATGGGGGTGGGCTGGGAGGGAGTGTTTCTTTTTTTTTTTAATTTTTTTTTTAAAAAGTCAACGGTCATTTTCGCTGGTCAAACAGGTTGCCATCATTCCATACCAATGAGAGAATATGGGTGTCAAAGGTGAGATTATACCTGGATTAATTGAAGGTGGTACCATTGGTGGAAGACCGGCCAAAGGTCGGATTATTCTTATCAATTTTTCCTAAAAAATATAACAAGTAGAAGAACATTAGATAGTGGAATAATTTTTAACGCCCTAAATTTTTACCATTTTTCTAAATTATAAATAATAACTCTCGAGCCTAAAATTGCAAATTTTATAACCCGACAAGGAGAAAATGAGTTGGTCCACTTACAAACCCAATGAAGTTCCATCCCAAACCATATGATAGATTGGTAATAGGAGAAGTAACTTCTAAACTTACAAAGTTGATCTATCTCTCATCTTTCTCTAATGAGACACTAATATATATTTAACAATAGGGTTCAAGTTCAACACCCTCTAATATACCTTTCTTAAACTACCCATACCGCTCCTAAAATCCTCCCAAAAATGAGTCCGGATCATCTATCCCACATAGTGTCCCATTTGGTATCCCATTTTCTATTATTTTGCCCCATAACTTAAATAAAATAATTTTTTTGTTTATTTTGTACATTCTCCGTACTAGTAAAGCCTCCTCAAAAACAAAAATATAGAAAATAATATTCACTCATTAAAATAAAGAGCGAAAAGGAAATAAACCGTTTTCGCCCTTTATTTTACTAAGTGAAGTTAGTTTTTTTATTTTTTATGTTTTAGAAGGCTTTACTAATAGGGAGAATATACAAAATAAACAAAAAAAATTATTTTATTTAAGTTATAGGATAAAATAATAAAAAATAGGACACCAAATGAGACACTATGTAGGTAGATGATCCGGACTCCCCAAAAATCCCCCTATTTTTTCCCCCTGGATTCCACAAATTCCTTGGTACAAATAACAAAATGTTTGCACCCCTCAGAAAATGTTAGTAAATTTACCTTCTGATATACTGCACCTGGTATGCCGTTGCTAATTACTAGCCCAATTTCTATTGTCCCCCTTTAATGGATTTTTAATCATTTTGACCTTTATAGATTTGGCAACTGATCTATCAAGTTTGTCCCATATTTTATTGTAGTCTTATCTTTATTATATAAAGGAAGCACAAATTTTATTATACACACGCCATCACCATGCGCATAGTGCGCTCAAATGAACCTTTAGTTCATTCGCAATGAACACCACATAACTGAAGCTTTTTTTTTTCCTTTATAATCCTCATCAATGAACATCATTTTATATACAATGAACATCGACAAATGGCTCCAGATTTTTTTCTCTCTCCTCAATATTTTGAATTCATTTGCCCAACATTTTTCCGCTTCTTTTCTCAACCATCTATTTTCTCTTTAAAAAATGTTCATTTTAAATGTTCAAGATGTTCATTTATTCATATCAAATGTTCATTGTAAAATCAAATAAAATTTCAATTAAAAGTTAAAAAAGTAAAATATTTTTTGTAAAATCAACTTATTTTCGAATAAGTGATATGCAATGTTTGAACAATTTTTTGTACATAATCCCAATGTTCATTTGTTTGAACTAGATGTTCAGTTTTTGATAACCAATGTTCATTGTAATCAACCTAAAAAAAAGTATTAATCACATTTCATTTAAACATGTTTTTTTCAAGCATAATCCCCATGTTTATTATGGGTATGGTAGATGTTCATTTATCCACAAACAATGTTCATTGAAAGAATAACGTTAACAAATAATGCTTCTCAATTAACGTAGACATATTTTTTTAAAATATAATAGTAATGTTCATTATGGGTTCTCAAGTTGTTCCTTTATTTACATCCAATGTTCATTGTACAATATAATTAACAAGGGAAATGAGGTAATTTTTAAATGAACATTTGGTTGGCCACAATGAACTGTGTTATGAAAAAAAATGAACATATGGTTTTTCACATTTTGAAACCATTTCATTTGAACATGTCTTTTTAAACATAATACTTATGTTCATTATGGCTTTTCAAGTTGTCCCTTTATTACTTCAAAAAAAAAAGTTGTCTCTTTATTTACATCAAATGTTCATTATACAATATAAACAAGGAATATGAGGTAACTTTTAAATGAACAACTGGTTGGCCCAAAATAAACTGTGTTATGGCAATAAATGAACGTGTGTTTAATTACATTTTGAAATTATTTGCCCAAAATATTAACTCTGTTTTAGACAAATTTAATGAACATCTTGTTTTAGGTAAATGAACAAGTTAGAATATAAAATGAATACTCCCTCCGTTTGTTTTTAATTGTTACACTTTGCTTTGGGGGATAACCAAGAAAATTGATGAAATCTATGCAATGATTGTTTAGGGAATTGATAAAGTTGTTTGGGGAATAGATAAAGTAGGAAAGATAATATTGTAAAAGTAAAAAGTGTGGAGGTGATTGGGTATTTAATGGGAAAAGATGATGACATGTGAGTCCCAAAAGTGTTGGAAATTGGAATACAAAGATGTAAAGTTTACCAAAATTAGTAAAAGTGAAAGTGAAACAATTAAAAAGAAACGTTCAAAAAAGGAAAGTGTAACAATTAAAAACAAACGGAGGGAGTATATGGTAATAAAACAATGAGCAATAGTTCAATGATCATATCTGTTTTCAAAACAAGGGATAGAGAATTACATAGAAAAATTAATGAAAAAATAGGAATTACATAAAAAATGAAATAAAAAATTAATGAATAACCATATATTTATGAATTACATAAAAACACTTAGTTTTCTATTTTTCAAGAATGGCGCTTCTCTTCTCTTCGACTTCTTCATCATCACCAATGCGCGTCTTCTTCATCAACACAAATGGCGCTTCTTCTTCATCTTTTTGTTTCCTATTTTTCAAGAAAATAAACATAAATTAGTGAATTACATAAAAACACTTAGTTTAAAATTTTAAAAAAATAGTAAAAATAAAAAATAATGACAAAGGGTGACTAAGAACAGACCAATTAGAAGGTTCATCGAAAAAACTGTCATAGGTTCATCCTAAAACAGATACAGGTTCATCCCAAAAAGCTAAAAGGTTAATCCAAAAAAATGAAAAGGTTCATTCTAAAACTGACATAGGTTTATTGATTTTTAAGAAAAATAACAAAAAAAATTACCCTAAAAATCACTAAAAAAATTACCTAAAATTACGTGAAATTGCCTAAAACACAAACAGAGGTTCATCAATTTTAAAAAGCAAAAGGTTTCCAAAAAATTACCAAAACAAAAATGTCAAAGGTTCAAAAATACCAAAAATTTGCAAAAAAAAAAGACCTTTATTTCTTCTAAAAATACCAAAATTACCAACAAAAACAATGATTTTTAAGAAAAGCAAAAAAATAAAAGAGTTTCATCCGGGAAAAAATAAGGTTCATCCTAAAAACAAGAATGTTCATCGAAAAAAGCAATTTTAGTAAAAAATAAACATAAATTACCAAATAAAAAATGAACATAAATTAACACAATGAACGTAAATTAACATAAATATTCTTCATTGCTCATTACCAAAATCAACATAAATTACCAAAACAAAAACCAAAAATTAACACAATGAACAATGAACCAAAAACTAACAATGAACAATGAAACAAAAATTAACGAAATGGACAATGAACCAAAAATTTACACAACGAATAATGAACCAAAATTAACATAATGAGCAATGAAGAATATATACAAAAGCAATGAATAATATATACAAAATTACCTAAAAATGAAAGGTTTTTTTCCAAAAAACTGACATAGGTTCATCCTGAAAAACTATAAGGTTCATCATAAAACTAACATAGGCTCATTAATTTTTAAAAAATTAACAAAAAATTACCAAAATTTACGAAAAAACTAACAAAAATTACCAAAAAAAAAGATTCCCAAAATAATTAAAAAAATTGCCAAAAATTACCAAAACAAACATTACCCAAAAAAACAAAAGTTTAGTCTTCAAAGTAGTCCTAGGGTTCATCGATTTTAGTCTTGAAAAAACTGTTGTCATAACTAAGATTCATCGAAAAAACTAGAAGGTTCATTTTTAGTTTTTGAAAATAAGAAGGTTCATTTTAGTATTTAGGAGGTCCATTTTAGGATGAACCTTTTAGTTTTTGAACTCGGTTCATCCTAAAAACTAAAAGGTTCATCCCAAAATTGAACTCGGTTCATCCAAAAAATGGTTCATCCTAAAAATGATTATAAATGAACAAAAAAAAAATTTTTTTTTATTAAAAACCTTACTTGGAGCCTTCATCTCTTCCAATTGCATGTGTCTTGACTTCTTCATCATCTTTACTAATGGCGGATCTTCTTCATCCCTTCGTTTCCTAATTTTGAAGAAAATAAACATAAATCAACATTTAATTTAACAAAAAATGTTAAAAATAAAAAATTGAAGCAAAAACGCATCCAAAATGGCTTTTTGTGAGGTGAAATACCGAAAAAATGGTGAATTGGAGGATGAGAAAATGGTGTTTGAAGGTGAGAAAAAATGGTGATTGAAGGTGAGGAGAAAATGGGATGAAGTTGAGGAGAAAATGGGAAGAAGGTGAGGAGCTTTTAGAGAGAGAGAGAGAGAATGGAAGGATAGTGATTGAAGGAAGAGAGAGAAAGTCAATTTTGAGTGAAGAGGGAAATAATGAAAGAGATGAGGTTTATTGGGAAGGTGAAAAGGTTTTGGTTATTTAAAAAAACTGACAGAGGAGAGAGAATGTGCGTTTTCCGTGTTCATCAGTTCATTACAAATGAACTGAAGGTTCATTACATATGAACTGAAGGTTTGTTTATTTTTAAAAAACAAAACTGATTTCCGTGTTCATTAGAAAGAACTGAATGTTCATTTGAGCGCACCATGCTCATGGTGGTGGCATGTGCACCATATACTTATTGTAAAGGAAGAGGTGGATTGGACACCAAAAAATAAGAATAAAATAAAATAAAATAAGTTTAGTGTAAATGGAACGCTTTCCTGGAATGATGTCAAAAAAGAAAATAATTCTCATAATGGTGTTCAGTTTCTGTTTTATAGTGTTCAATCAGGTTCGAATATGGAGGTTTGGTTTGTGATAAATAAATAATTCTCATAATGGTGCTCGTTTAGAATAATTTCGTTTTATGGTGTTCAACTAGGTTCGGGTATGGAGGGTTAGTTTGTGATAAAAATAACTCTTATTATGGTGTTCAATTTACAATAATTCAACTTTATGGTGTTTATAATTTACAATATTTATTTTCTTACAAGAACCTGTAAAATAAGTCTTTTATGTTATGTTTAAGCATCAAATTTTTCATCCAAAATGAAAACGTGCTCTCAAAAAACCAGGAAGTTAATATTTCACCATAGCAGCTCCAAACGCTAATATTTCACCAAGCACTACTATGGAAAAGCGTTCTTTATTCAATTTTGGGTTAGTACTTTAGGTTTTCATGGATGTTTTTGTTTTATACAAATTTATGGGAAGTTGATATGTTGGCTATAGAGCATTACAACTTGATAAAGCACATGTTTTATTTAGATGAAAATTTTGGATGGTGATAGGTTTTAGTCGTATCACCTGTTCAAAGATAAACCTACGGTCCTCTAACTAAGGTAGTCAGTGGAAGCAGGGTCGAATCCGCAGAGAGACAGAGTTTCTAAATTAATATCCAATTAACTAGCTACTTCAGATGAAAAGAGGGAGAATTAATTAAACTAATGATTAAACTAAGAAAGACGAATTAAACAGAGGATTTAACTATGGAATAAAAGCCTAGGGTATTAGGTCGGTCCACCGTGCTTATACCAATCAAACAAGGTCAACAACTATCAAAACCTAGGTCAAGAGTCGAGGGATTAGAGCATGTGTTAAGCTATGGTTAAGACTCAACGCTCATAGTTCAACATACGCCGCATGTTCACTAACGTAATCAGAACTACTGATGTGTCCTACGCCTCTAGTCGTAAGACGGATCTGTGCAAACAACTATTAACCACAAGCAATCAATGAAATTGACCACTAACATTAATCACTAATTAAGAACAAACCACACCACAATCACTCTAATCAAGCCCTAGAAATCAATAGGAGTCTAAATAACAATCATGGTATAAACATGGCTTCCCTGTCTAACACCCTAGAAAGAGAACTACTCAGACATGATCGAATTGACAACAACAAATCTAATTGAAAACCCTAAGAATTGCATCATGAACTAATTGAAAAATAAGCAATTGAACTAAGGTAAGTGAGAGATAAGAATAAAGCAATAAGCAAGACGATTACCAAATTGACGGAAAGCGGAAACTTTAATTGAATTGAAGTAACACTTGAATCTCTTCTACAATGGAAAGCAATGATAAACTAGGCTAAGAGCTCTCTAAATGTTCAATAATATGAAAAATACCAATAAAAACAACCTAAAAAGTATTTATATTCTCTAAGAAAACAATAAGATAGAGTGGGGAAATAACGAAAATCGCATCCCCGTGTCGTCCACCAGATCGGGCAAAGGGCCGCCCGATCGGGTCTGGGAACAATTATTCAGCAGCAACAATTTAGTAAGCGCCCGATGAGATCGGGCAAAGGTCACCCGATCGGGGCCGCAACACTAGCACCCGATCGGGCGTGGCCGCCCGATGTCATCGGGTGAAGGCTTTCTTCAACTTCTTGGCAAGTGCAGCTAATGGCTTGGTGTAGGTCCGCCCGACGGGATCGGGCAAGTCCACCCGATCGGGCGGAAATCTGAACTTTGGCTGTTTTACTCGTACCCGATCGGGCTGTCGTTGCCCGACCCGATCGGGCGAGGCTGTTGTCTTCCTTGCTTCTACTTGGCTTCAGACGCCAAGTCTTTGCACACTTACTTCTTCATAATGGGGTCCAAATACCATCTCGAGACCTCCAAGATGCCTCATAACCTTCCGCTACTGCGTGGTGCTCAAAATATCAAGTAAATAGGGAGTTTTTCCCTAAAACCTGCAAAATAAAATAGAACACACAAACCACAACTATATCGAAATAGTTAGCATAAATAGCTGCTAAAAGCATCAATATCGCACAATTTAGCTTGTAAAGAAAGGGAAAAACTCTATAAGAAATCGATATATCAGATGGTTGAACATAAAATGTTTTTAAAATAATTATTATACTTTTTTGGGCGTTTGGAACTACTATGGTGAAATATTAGCTTCTAGGTTTTTTTAGAACACATTTTCTTTTTGGATGAAAATTTTGATACTTAAGCATAGAATTTTATTTTAAAGGTTCTAGTAAGAAAAAAGAAATACTGTAAATTGTAAACACCATAAAGTTGAATTATTGTAAAGTGAACACCATAATAAGGGTTATTTTTGTCACAAACCATCCTCTACATCAGAACCTATTTGAATACCATAAAATAGAATTATTCTAAACTGAACACCATTATGAGAATCATTTTCTTTTTCGGCACCATTTCATGAAAGCGTTCATGTAAATGAGATAACTAATTTATTTTAGGTTGTAAATTACCTTATATTATAGGATTTGTAGAATTCAATTTGACAATCAATTCAACTTTGTTTATGTTTTCGCACGCATCGCGTGCATATAAGGCTAATCATATTTTATATGATCAATCATTTAGTAATTTGTGAGATTTTTTCTTCTTTTGATAGTGAGTGAAAGGCCGGTGTCTTGTAACTGAGCTATAAGAATTTATATATGAGAAGGTATTGTGTCAGACACAACTCGTCAGACCAGAGTAATAAACAAACCAAAACGCGGCCCAAACGAGAACAACAACGAAGCCCAAATAGCAATAAGGCAGAAAAACAAAAATGAAAAAGAAAAAATGAAAGCACAAGGTTAACATGCAAGCTATATCTGTTTCTCTCTCCTAAATTTCCACAAAAAAATTTCATTTCTGCTATCCAATCGATGAACACGGATGAATCAAATTTTGAATATTCAAATTCACCGAATGATACTTCACTGACAGCTCACTTTGCAGTAATATATAATGTGAGTCCATGACAGACTAACTGACAAGAAGTTGATCAATTATCACTCAAGCTGTTGGACATTGTTGCTTATGTGGACAACATCAAGTGCTTATGCGGTAAGAAGAAGATTGAACATATTGATTTGTGATTGAATTGCTAAGGATGAGATAACTCTTGAGCGGTCTAAAGGTACTACTGAGTATGCATCTTTGAAGGCCAAGTTGGAAGAAATTAAAGCACGTTTGAAGAAATTGGATCTCAAGATATATTAAGAATTGTAGGCTTGCATTAAGTAATTGGGCGAAATAATTTCCAAACAATTCTATCTGTGATGCTCAGTTGGTAAGTTACATATATTGAGGTTTGTGTTGTCAGTTGATCTACTTAATGCTTCAGTTGATGAATTTTAGTTTTCATTTGATAATTGAAATGTTTTCAGTTAATAATTTGAGTTTTTTGTCAGAAACAACCTTTTATAATCACTTTTTGCGAAATACAACCTTTTAAATTTTTTATTGCAACTTACAACCTAAAACCTAATTTTTTTTGCAAAATGAAACCTTTTTCTAATTTTCGTCATTGACCGTTAGTTTTAGACCGTTGACCGTTAGTTTTCACCCCAAACCACCCCGACACCACCACTACCCCACCCGAGACCACCCCAAAACCACCCCCACCCGAAACCACCCCAAAACCGGCCCAACCCACCCGAAACCACCCCCAAAACCGGCCCAACCCACCCAAAACCACCTTAAAACCACCTTAAAACCACCCCCAAAACCACCCTAGAACCCAAAACCACCCCATTTTCAGCCCCAACAGTCACAGCCATTCGGGTTAGGGTGGGTGGTGGTTTTGGGGTGTTTTCGGGTGGTGTCGGGGTGGTTTGGGGTGGAAACTAACAGTCAATTAACGGTCAATGACGGAAATTACAAAAAGGTTTCATTTCGCAAAAAAATTTAGGTTTTAGGTTGTAAGTTGCAAAAAAAAATTTAAAGGTTGTTTTTCGCAAAAAAGTGATTATAAAAGGTTGATTCTGACAAAAAAGTCTAATAATTTAGGCGTTTCAGCTAATCATTTAGGTGTTTCAGTTGATAAATTGAAGTGTTTTCAGATAATAATTGAAGTGTTTCAGTTAATAATTGAGATATTTCAGTTAATAATTTAGGTGTTTCAGTTATTGAGATATTTCAGTTTATATATTAAAAATATATTAATATGTATATAAGCTTATATTTATTTAACTGAAACATGGTTTCATCTAACTGAAGCAAATTATTATATAGCAATTTATATAACTAAAATTCCAGTTGTAACTGAAGGAAATAGATAAACAATTGAAGGATAGTGTTATGTAACTGAAACAAATAGATAAGCAGCTGAAGCATAGTGTTATGTAACTGAAACAAATAGATAAGCAGCTGAAGCATAGTGTTATGTAACTGAAACAAATAGATAAACAACTGAATCATAGTGTTATCTAACTGAAATAAATAGATGAACAGCTGAAGGATAGTCTTATCTAACCGAAACAAATACTCTAAACAACTGGTTTATTTATATGGACTACATGAAATCTATTATGAATCCATTCACTTAACTACTTAAGTAGCTTTAAATAGGGATAGAAGGAAACCATTAATTAGTAGTTTTGACGACATGGTCTAACTAAAAATTCTTAGATAATTCCATTCATCATGCAACAATAGCAGCTAAAATAAGAAGCCATTTTATAGGGCTTTGTTGTTCCCCAGCACACGCTGAGTTTGTCTTTTAGTTAACTGAAATATACTTTCAGTTAGTACAAATATTATTTCAGTTATAAAAAATTTATGATTCAGCTAATACACTTACTCTTTCATTTAGTAGAAAAATTAGTTCATTTAACAAAACTACTCTTTCACATATCACAAATACATCAAAATTACATAAAATTAACATTAAAAAAACAAAAAAAAACTCAAAATTAGATGAAAATTCAGCACAAATATCCTCTAAATTGTCCGAAACCTTGCGTATTATCACCAAATAGGTCTGAAATTCGAAGCTATATACAACCGAAAACAGAGGATGAATTTGTGCCCATGTTGCAACGATTATTACTTCAAATTCGCATCAAAATCGAAAATAGAGGATGATTTGCTCTGCTCCACCGAGTTCTACCACGCACCGGTACTGCTAGGGCTTTGTATGCAGCTTCTCTCACTACTCGACTGCCATGTGGTGCAGATGATGGTGGCGCAGACATCGAGGTAGATGATAATGAAGATGACGATGACGGTGGTAGTTCTGACCAAGGAGTTTAATAAGGAGTACGAGTGACGGGTATTTACGAGGCATAGAAATGTCAACCTCATCCCCTTTCAATTGTTTATATTTAGAGTAGTGGGTTGGGCTGATCTTAAATGCATAGTAGTGGGTTGGGTCGGTCTGACCATAAGTATTTGGTCAGACGTTCTGACCCAATACTTTCACTTTATATATTTATTGTGCATGTCTTTGTTTTGCCCCAAATAATTGTTGTTATATATTGTTGTTTTGAGCCTTTTTCTAAGTCGTTGCTTGACTTTTGTATACTATCATTAGGACATAGGAGAACCAAAATGGTAAAGACTTACAAAAACAGGCACAGGAGGTATATATCAATATTATGACCTTTAATAGTCTTCTTCCTTATTTTACGTTTAAAATAAACTTTATATTTTAAGAGTATTTACCTGGTCTAATCTTAATGTGAACAGAAAAAATGACACAACAAACTATACATAAATTAATTACAAATAACAACTTTATACAAGTACATCTTTGGATTTTCTCCGATGGAAGTAAAAACTAGCAATAAATATACAGTTTTTAATCATCTCATGTAGGGTTAATCCGAAATTTTCGGATCAGGAGAAGTGTGATCCGAAAATTTTGGATACCCGGATTATCCGATTTTTTTTGGAAAAAATGTTTAAAATCAATTTTATTTAGTGAAAAAACGGGTATTTCGGAACGGGTTTTCGGATATTTATCCGGTTATCCTATAAATCTTCGTTTTTTAAACATATTTCATATTTTTTGGATATCCGAAAAGACCAAAAGGGTGATTCGTATCCGATCCGAATTATCTAAAATACTATATTTCAGATCCAATATCCAAATTTTCGGATCGAATCGAATATTTATGAACACCCTTGATCTAATGACCATGTTAAAGGCAAGAATGTCAATTACAAGGTCATTATTCTAGAAAACACGCGACAATTTATTAATATGAGCTAATAACAATATCTGGACTTAGTACCAACAACAAAAATTAAAAAAGGGTTGAGCATAACCATATGAGATTGTTACAACGGAAGCGTGTAAGTCACAATAGCGCAATAATTAATCAAGCAAACAACAATAAAAAGCATAAGAAATTAACAAGGTTCACTATCAATGCGATAGCTACATCCCGGGGCAAAGGGATACTCTTTTATTAAGAACTGAGACAATTATAGATTACAAATGGCATGAAATTCCCTCAAGCGTGCTTTAATCAATCTCACGAGACGCTCTTGAATCTCTCTATTGCCTCTCTTAATCTCTCTCTCTGCTTTTGTGGTACTATATGATGTTGTCTAATGACGCCTCTCAAATCGTATTTATAATACATACAGAAATAAGAAACATAATTGAAGACTAAACAAAAAATGCCGCAGACATCGAAGTCACGATGCAGGCCGCGAGTTAAGCCTTGTCTCTGGCCACTGTCCACGAGCCTTTGCAATGCCCGCGATTCGCGGTAGATCTGTCTGCAACTTGTTATACTTCGATTCTTTACGTCAAGAGCCTCAATTACGCAACTCTGATCAGAAAGGCAAGATATGGACAAACCTTCCACCAGACATCAGACAACAAGTAATAGAGTTCCTAAAGTTAAATGTTGATTTTTTTTGCTTGGTGTCATGAAGATATGTCAGGTATCGATCCAAGCATCAATACGCACAAGCCCAACGTGGACCCTCACAACAGAAAATAGAAACGAGAGGTCCCTGAAGATGACCGATGCCGAGAATATTCCAGAAGTCAACTACATAGTTTGGTTTGCTAACGTCCGCGTTGTCGGTAAGAAAAATGGGAAATGGAGAGCCTGCATTGATTTCACATACCTTAGTCCTCAACAAGGCGTGTCCTAAAGATTATTTTCCACTTCCTCACATCAACGCCATGGTAGACGCAACAACAGGACATGAACTTCTCACATTTATGGACGCATACTTGGGATACAACCAGATCTATATGCAACCAGCAGACCGGGAAAAGACAACATTCATTACCAAAGTTTCAACTAATCAAAATTGTGGATGCCTAATGGAATTAACATTGTGATAGGGTATAACCTTAAATTTTAATATAAATAGAGTGTCTGACCTCTTAAAACAAGCAATATTATCCACTTATCGTAATTACATAATTTCATTTTTTTATCAATTCCTTAACTCCTCATACGTTTCTAATATCGTGAAAATGTTGTATTGTTGCGAAGTTTGGTGATCGTGTATGAAAATCAACACACATTCAACTTCTATTAAAGGCAATAATAAGCCATATATTTTAATCGTGAGATCCTCTTGAATCCATCCTTAAATAAAAAAATATCTAGACTTCGACTAGACTAGAAGTATTCCGGCAGTGGGATCCTGTATCAGGCCTTGTTTTATTACCAACTATGAAAAATCTTCACTTATTTCCAGTTTCCACAGACATACATAAGAGTCCTAAAGTAGATAAAAAGTTGTTGCCTCAGTTTCATCTCTTGTTGTTCATCATCTCAATTGCACTTCTTTCACAAGAAAACATGGCTACAAGTAAGATCAAAAAGATGATTGGCACTATATTTCTAATGGACCATTAGATTACACAGCCTGTCTTTGGCCTTTTTTGCCTGTGAAAGCAAAGATTAGTAATTATTAAGATAAAATTAAACTTGAGTAACAAACATACACTAAAACAAGCAATTACTTGTATTTGCAAAAGAAACACATACCTCTTTATCCCAGTTAGTACGTAATGTTATAAATAGGAGAAAAAATGCTTGGATTAGTAAGGCCATTATAATTCCTGTCCATAATCCCTGCATAACATCACAATAACTAGTGCTTCAAAAAACAAAACATCATAATAAGTAAATAAAGCCAAGAGGCCCAAGACTATTCTTCATATTCCAAAATGTTGGAGTTATTACTGCAAGTATATGCTTCAAAAGATCAAAGACTCATATTGATATCTAATTGATTATCTTCATTCTTCATACATGTAACATGTATTCCAAAGTCACATAAGTCCCACAGGGACAAACTTATGACTCCTTTCCTTCATTATATATGTTGATATTCTTCTAGTAAATGTTAGGATACTAAAACGGTATACTCTAGTAATCAATACACATTTGGCCTAAGTCGAGATAGGTTTGGGTTGAGGTCACATGACGTTAGTGTGATGCGTTCGAGGGTTTGAATGTGTATTTCTGCAGTCATCCCTATTATATTTAGGTCAAACGGTTACTAAAGAGATTTCGTAATCGTTGCGGATCGCCGCCTTCTTTGTTGTTTGCTTCAAGCGTTATTGTCAGCCATGATCTTTGTCTTCTGCTATTTTTGACCACATAGATCTACACTCCCGTTCTTGGGCAGATTGAGGAGTGTGTTAAAGGCGCTTCCCTTCACTCCAGTTAGTCAGTTACAAAGAATGCATACACCTAAATATTTTTATCTTCTTATTTCTTCTACGCAATATCCAATTCGGTTCTCAGACTGTTTCCTTGTCAATGCATTGAAGTAGACGTCGTGTATCCCTTGGAGTTGTTTGCTAAGAATTTGTGAAATTTTGGTTCAAGTTTCTCCCAAACACTTGGCACAATATTAGTTTCGAAATTTGATCTAATTTAAGAAATTCAATGATTTAAATTGAGTTGTTGTTGATTTTCTAGAATAATAATCGTGCAATGGTTGTGTCAAATTCAACTGAATATTGACAATCTTCTACCTTCGAACTCATGCGAAATAGTATGTCGATCTTATTGATCCAATAACACTCATTTCTTTATCTATCAATGTCGTTATAATGATGAAATTTGAATTTATGAAAGTGCTAAAAAAATATCCAGGCAAAGAAGAGTCTCAATTTGAAAATTTAATAGGAGTGTTGATTATCCAATCAAACAAAAGAAAATATTTATCATGGAAAATCATAATCCATTGAACCAAACAGAAAAGTTTCATTTTTTATTATAAAAGGTTTTCCAGGTAAAACCACTTTCAGTTAAAAATATCTTACTTTGTACCAAATGGAGTATTTAGCGTCTACCAAGCGCTCATAGTATCCATAGCCACAAAGGATGTTGACATAACATTTCGATCCCAAATTATGAATATTATTTCCCAAAAAATTTATCAATCAAGCAAACTAATCTTCATCTTAGCTTTAAAAAATTAGTAATAAATACCTAGGTTTGGCCTCTTTTTCAAAATAAATATCAAGTTCCTTTTTTTATTTTATGCAAATTCCTAGTTTGTTTCACTTTTTTGAAATCCATACCAACTAGCGGAATTTTACCAAAATTTAACGGAACCTCCAAAGCTTAACAGAGATTTACTATATAGGACCCACTTTCTTTCTTTCCCTCCATCATGGGCAGCTTTGTGAAATGACATTTTTGCCCCCACTATTCTAACTCACCTTCAAAGTACTTTTTCTCTCTCCTCCCTCAATTAACTCATTCACCTTTGTAAAAAAAGGAAAAATTGTGAATAACCACTTGTCAGATACACTTATTTCAAAATAACCACACCAAATTCATTTGCGTTTGAAGAACCACCTCAACTTATCTTCACGTTTTGAAATACCCACCTTTTAACGGAAAAACATTCGCTGTTAATTGTGAGGCCTCTTGGCACGCTTTTATGTCTATTTCCCGCCAAATTTTCTCGATTTTGACCTTAATATATAACCCTAACATTTTGGGAACCTAATCTAAACAAATTTGGCAAAGATTTATTCAATTCTAATGTTAAGCCTTTTGGGTTTAAATGTTTCTGTGTGGGAAAAATTGGGGCTTCTTCTTTAGTTCTTATAAATTCTACAAATTCCACCTTTTCTTTAATTTCTAGGGTTGTAAGGAGGTGGCGGGTTGTAAGGGTTGTGTGGGCAGCCACCGTGGTGCTGCAATGCGGCAGCAAGCAGTAATAAGGAAGGGGAGAACAGAGGGCAGAGGAGTAGCGAGATAGGAGAGCGAAGGGAAGGTGGTAGGGTGGTTAAAGGTGGCGCATTAGCGCCGAAAACAGCCAGAAGGCTGGCGTCTGGGCACTGGTGGTGGTGGTTTGACGTGGGTCTAATGGAGTTTGAAGAAAGAAAAAAAAAGAGAAGCTTTCTTGGTGTTAATGGAGGAAAGCAGAGGAGAGCAAGGATGAGAAGAGGAGATGGGTTGAGTTGTTTGAACCTCAACATCTATTTATAATTTTGAAGAGAAAGAGTAATTGAAGAGGAAATGGATTGAAGAGAAAGAGTAATTGAAGAGGAGATGGATTGAGAAGAGAAAGTGTAATTGAAGTTTGAATAAGAAAGAGGAGAGAGGAAAGAGAGAATGGAAAGAAAGGTTTGAAATGCGTGGTTTATTGGAGGGAGATTAGGTTAGTAAAAAAAATTGGGCCCCACATATAACAGAGTTACGTTTTTCTGTTAAGAGGTGGGTATTTAAAAACGTGAAGCTAAGTAGAGGTGGTTATTTAAACGCAAATGAATTTGGGGTGATTATTTTGAAATAAGTGTATCTGATAGGTGGTTATTCACAATTTTTCCTAAAAAAACATTCACTAACTTCTCTTTCTTACACAGCTCAACCATTTTATTTCTCATCTCCTCAATCAACCCACGCAATCTTACATCAACTTCTTTTTCACACTATGCTTATTGATAATCACTATGTAAAACTCTTCTTGATATTCATCGAACCACCTGAACAAGCCACATCCTTAATTCCCTCCCATTGTAAACATCATAAAACTTACGACAAAAAAAACTCCTTCAGTAGTGGCAAGAGCTAAGCATTTTGATTGGAATGGAGCACTTGGATTTCACAAATATCCTAAAACAAAAACAACTAACAAACTCAAGTCACACAAAAACTTAATTCGAACTCAATTGCAACAACAAACCCTAAGACTGGAAAATTAACAAAAAAAATGAAACTTTGAACCCTAATTGTACTTAATGAACCACAAATAAATTCCCCTGCTCAATAAATCCCACAACCAAGTAACATTACTTAGCAAAAACAATTGAACAAATAAAGAATAACAATCTTGTGGTCTTTTGCTTGAAATTTATGTTTCTACCGCATTGAATTTCGACTCTGAATGTTGGAGAAGAAGAACAATAATCAGTTGTTGGAGGAATTCAATGAGAGTAATGAGTTTTTATTTATAGTTAAGATATCGGGACCCAAAACTGAAGTGCCAGACTATGTTCTAAACAGAGTAGTAACCTATTTGTGTTAGAAATGCTACAAGAAGTTTTCTATTTATAATTCGAGAATATGTTGATTTAACAATGTTCAAGTTTTAAAAATAATATCCTTGATCACATAACGGTCAAACCTTAAAAATACCTTTTGTTTTTTCGATAGTCAATATAAAATGTTACAATCCCTCTTACTTATCTTGCAGTCTGGCACATATGTAGGGATATCTTAGAATAAAGATAAGAAATTAGAGGTATGACAGAAGCAAGTACGATCATCACACTTACCTTCCCTCCAAAGTGGTATACAAATGCTAGCAACAAGGCACAAGGAATGCCTACTAGGTAATAAGCTCCCAAATTGATAAAAGCTCCTATTTTTTGCCAACCACATCCTCTAGCCGTGCCTAAATAAACCCATTACAACATTAACCTTGGCAACTTATAGCGAAAATCAAAGAGAGAGTTTTTGCATATGCTCATCATCTAATATACTATAACTAATACAAGAAGGATATGAAATAGGGGGGGGGGGGGAAGGAGTGGAATCATATGATTATATGAGCAACTATAACTATAGTGTAAATGCTGATATGAGCATGACCTTTTTTGGACTTTTTCAATTTGCAGTTTAATTCAGTTTAGTGTTAATAATAAGTTTAATTCAATTCAGTTTAGTGTTAATAATAAGTTCAATTCAGTTCAGTATTAATACTAAGTTCAATTCAATTCGGTTCAGTATTAATAATAAGTTCGATTCAATTTCAGTTCAGTATTAATAATAAGTTCAATTCAATTCAATTTAGTGCAAAAAAAATTACAGGGATATGACCCCCTATATATATTTTCCTTCAAACATCCAAAATGTGTTCCATAATAGTTTGTTTATCAAGTATGCATAGATTTTCAACAATCAGCTAGGATAATTAGTAATTACCTGAAAAGACAGATTGAATGCCATCAACAAAATGTGAAACTGAAAGAAGCAGCATCATTTGTCCAACATATCTGACTACCTCTTCTTCTGTGCTATAGCAGTATCCCCATAGATTACGCCCCAAAATCAACAAACATGCAGCTGAGATCCCTTCTATCCCCACCATCAACGTCGAGACACATACCGCCCGTCGAGCTAAGTGAGGTCGTCCGGCCCCAAGTTCATTGGAAACTCTTGTGCTATTAACAAGCCAAACAGATAATAATCAAGTTACAGATTTACATTGCAACAAAGTTTGAGTTTGCTAAACAATACTCAGCTATGTCCTATATTAGATTCTAAATATTGACTTTTTTTGGTCAAAATACTTATCATATTGGATTTCATAAATTTTGTTTCAATTTGTGCAATTTTCACAACCTATGTCCAATAAGGAAAAAAATTGAAAAAATGTAACTTTTCTTTTACCTTACTGCTCCACTTAATCCAAGTGGTAGCATGTATAGTGCTGTACATGTGTTGAGACTGTAAATTATAATCACATTCATATTAATACATGGGTGATGAAATTCATTGGAAAAAATTGCATATATACATGTAAGTTTATGGAAGTGTACTAAAATCATACCTGATTGAAAGAACAGAAGTTTCCAGCTTTGGATTAGGAAGAAAACCAGCTAACAGAACCATCATCTCAAATGTCCATACTTCCAAGCTTTTAGAGCATAGATTAAGATCTCTTAGTGGATAAGAAAGAATCTAGCATCTGTTATTGAGTTAACAATTACGCATGGAGGGATGAGATTACATAAACATGCACTATATACATATAGACCAATAAAGACAAGTTTCAAGCTCGCTCATTAACTAGGGGTGTAAGCGAGCCTAACTGATCTCGAATTTCTAGGTTGAGCTAAGCTCAATAAGGTAGAGCTCATGCTTAATTTAACTTGGAACCCAAATTCAAAGAGTTAGGCTTTATTTGATGGCTCGTCTTGGTTCGTTAAAACTATTTCGAACACCTATTCTCTCAGATTGATGAGCTCAATATAATACCAATACATTTCGAAGTAGGCATGTGTAAAAGATGAAAAAAATTTATTAAATTCGCCTGTTCGGTGATCTAAAACTGTTTAGATGTAAAAAGGTAAAAAAATACTATAATAACTTTCTCAAAAAATGTCTGAAATAATTGATAAAAAAGTTATGATAAAGATCCTTAGATAAAAGTAAAATGACAATGATAATTATCCTACAAGAGTATGTTTTAGCTTTGTAAAGAAGCTAAGATAACAAATAAAGAAAAATCTGTTAAAAATCTAACAGTATGAATTGGTGAAACTGCAGCACATAAATACATTCAATCTCCATTATATTTATACCTCAGGTGTACCTATGCTCATGTCTTTCTTTTACCATTTGAAATTCTCTCAAATGAGCAACGAAACAGATAATAATTGCAGGCTATAGGTACATCCGGATGTATATCGCGCGTGTTATACATATTTAGATAAAAACTTATTGCATAAGTCAAATAAAGAAGAGTTATTACCAATTTACCACTTACCACAACATAAGAGCAGAAGGTACAGCAAGTCTAAGAAACTCAAGAATTCCACAAAGAGCCTCCTTAGAGAAACCAGTCCATGTCTCTTTATAAGAAGGAGAAACTCTCACATAGATAGCAAGTAACAACACATTAATCCAATACGAAATCGCGTTCGACAATGCAGCACCTTTGTTGCCTAATCCAGACTTAAACACCATCAACCAACAAACAAGTATATGTAACAGAGTTGTGAATCCAGTAATAAGCATCATTGGAACAACATTGTTTTGAGCTTGAAGAAATCCAATGTGACATTGAAGAAGACCATATGCAAATATGCTAGGAATCATGTAATGAGCATAAATTCCTGCTTCTGCTGCAATTTCAGGATCTTGTCCTAAAAATTTAAGGATTATGCCTGTGTTTTCCCATATAAATGCAATAGGAATGCTGATGCAGAGGAGAACTACCATTGCTCTTTGCTTGTGTATGCCTACCATTTTGTATTGCTTTCCTCCATATGATAGACCACAAAATGTGTCCAGTGCATTTCCCATTCCTTTCTATCAATTCCAACTTTCCAAGTGTTAGTTTTTATAGGGACATTGTAGCCATTTCACTGATTTCAAAGCAGGAAACAAGAGAAACATGCATAACATTTTTATTAAACAAACTACTAGTTGATTGATCAGGCTCGGGAGATTTTTCATGTTTGGATAATGTGGTGAATTTGGCTAGAATAGTGCTATATCAGGAAGCGATGGAAAAAGGTTCCATTCAAGCAATTTTGAAGTGGTTGTTAATTGTTACTTGTTATGGATCTTAATGTTTTTGTTTTGTACTTTTTTCCCCCTTAATATGAGCGAACTCGCGTCAAATGCATGTGATGCACCCGGAAGCATTTAAATCTTAATCGCTGAAATGGCTAATTTATTAAATTAGAATTGCAATTAGGATTCTTTTTCCTTTTTTCTTTTTCGGAATTCATTTCCTCTTCCCTCATTTAATAGAGATAAAAAAAGCTTGGTTCACTGCGTATCGTGAAAGTTGGCATAACGATTCTCATTTTGCCATTTTCTTGTGATTCGAGGCCTATAAGGTGATATGTCGAGTCCATTTTCCAAAAAGGTCGCTATAAGGTCAAAAACCCCATTTGTTTGTTTGCCTCGCGATATATGCCATGAACATTGGTGTTTTTGTACTCCTTTCTTTAACCTAGTATGCTATTGAAGTAAACAACCCGATAGGAAAATATGGGTTTGGCCGGTGAAAAAGGAAAGTGGGACCCGCATCTACTTGGAAAACCGGTTATCGTTCCCTTAGGACCACTCACGGATTAAACCTAGAAAAGGTTGGACTCAGTGTGGGATAGACCAACGGTGGGACTAATGGAAACTAAGCAGCTATAATTGAAATTAAGGACATCAAATTTTCATATTTTAAGAACATTTTATGATTTTTTGTAACTCCTTTTTTTGTTTTCCACTTTATCTTGTCGATATACTAGAGACAAAAATTTATGCAAATATCTCCTAGTCATTCCAAGTATATCAATATCACAATAATCAAAACATACTTGCTCTAAACTAATTATGCTAGTTAGTGCTCGTGTCCTACAGACATCAGATGTACAGAACCAATTCGTAGCTATAGGCAAGTTAATATTACTATTACTGTAATAGTACATACCAGCAAGCTTAAACCGGTGACAGAGGCAAAAGAAGTAGCAACAGAAGCAGCAGACAGAGGGAGTTCTCCTAGATGACCCACAAACATAACTGATACAATCTGTAATGCAAACAGCAAGAAATTTACTGCCATTAGAGGCCCTGCTAACTCCATCTGTTTCTTCACTTCCCTCATTATCTCATTTTTGCTTAACAAACTTCCTTCTCTACTACCTTCATTATCATCAATAATATCTTTATTTGCAATTGCAATTTTCTTAGGAGATGCTAATAACAATGGAGTTTCAACATCATACTGCAAATTTGTTTCTTGAGCTTCCATACTTTTTCTTGAGCTTCAAAAACTGTGACTTTCTTCTTGTAGAAATAAGAAGCTTGAAATTATATTGGATATTTGAGAATTGAGTAGTATACTTGATTATATTAACATTAAGTTTTGGAATTATTAGAGTAAAATATCAAGAATTTGGACCTTTTGTCAATCATTTTTGTTGGTTTCCTGAGAATTTAGGGTGGTGGAATTTGGACGTTAAGTATATTTTTATATGAGTGTTGTTTGGTATACTAGTTACTACAACTTTGGTGAGATTTCCTATCATCTATCATTGTCCTATTTGGCAAAGAGATAAATGGAAAGACAAAATTCTTGTAATTGCCAATGTATGCTTGTTTAGAGGAAGAGGTGGTAACTTAGTGGAACACGATGTCGAATTCTAGGGTAGATTATTTAGGTTTCAAATCCGTATTCCAATATATATATTGAGGACCTTGTCTTACAATTTGCGGTGATAATGGGCCCTTGGATTCAGTGGCGTATTCAGGATTTGGAAGATTGGGGTACGGTTACAAAATAAATCAACAATCTGGTAATTTTTTTAAAAAATAAACAGTTATATATT
Organism: Patellifolia procumbens; assembly: GCA_947645195.1. Classification (NCBI taxonomy): domain Eukaryota; kingdom Viridiplantae; phylum Streptophyta; class Magnoliopsida; order Caryophyllales; family Amaranthaceae; genus Patellifolia; species Patellifolia procumbens. Next base: position 45,131 of record CANSGD010001085.1, read on the forward strand.
GCAAAAATCATTGTAAATATAAAATTTAACGTTATGCAAATAGTGGATTTTTGTAAATTATATCCTGCGAGCTTTCATATTTTGGAAACAACTCATTACATCATCATCACTAACTTTGAAGAAAAGGTCTCTTAAAGACGGAGAAGGTGACATAGAGGATTTTTGTTACTTCCCTCCACCTCCCTTTGAAAAGAACTCCATATTTTTTTCATCTTCCAATCTTACAATTATATATAACCATTAACCAATTATATATTTGAAAGAAAGAGGAGAGGTGAGGTCTGAGCCTGTGAGGTGAGTGGCGTGAAACTGAAAGAAAGAGAACGTGCAAGTTCTTATTCGGTCAAGTTTGTTTTGCTCCAAAAGATGTGTTTTTGAGGTCTTTTTGGCATATATTCACCTTAACAAGAGCTATCTATACATATACTATGGGTTGAGCCTTCCGTTTTTTGCTTGTTTTTCATTTTTTCGAGTCGGGGTACGCCTGTACCCTAATGTACCCCCTGGATCCACCCATGCTTGGATCTCTTATAGGCCATAAAACATTCTACCAACCTTTGAACTAGCATTTGCACCAAAAAAACTTTGAACTATTGGGCCTATAGCCTTTAGGCTAGTCGCCTAACATGAGTTAGACGTTAAACCAATTGTCTTACCTTATCACAAAAAAACTGGAAGAGCGTTGGGTCATTGGTTCTCCCTCACCTCACACATATATTTAATAATCATGAGGTTCGTGCCTAGGTTTTGGCCTAAAATAAAGTTTGCGAAACGAAGACCTTCAAGAAAAATATGGAATCGGGAAAAATCGGAGAAAAAGTAAAGTCTAAGCATATATAGCACGAAAAGGAAATCCGATTTCGGTAACAAGTTTAGTGCCCTGAGTTTTTTTTATTATTCCAAATTTAGTACCCGATATTAAGAAATAATCCAACTTTAATGGCATGAGGTTTGGCGTTATTAGATTTTAATCAATGTGAGGTACCTAGTTTAATATTTAATATCTAACAATTATGTGCTCAACGTATTAAATTATTATAGCCCATTTATTATACAAAATTGAGATTTCTGATCCTAGGTAAGATGATTAAGGGTCATGAATTATCCTATTTCTATTTATCTGAAGGATAAATTATGTAACGAAGGGGATTCTTATTTTGATAAATGGTATTTTGTCAAACCCTCACGCCTAACAGTTGCAACTAATTATTTTGTTTTCCTTATTTGATTTAGTTGTGGAAATCAGTAAAAGTCGACTCTTGGTAAGACATGGCAAACAATCTTCAATCAAGTGTAAGCTTTTAGTTCCTTGTCTGATTAATGACATCTAGACCGATTCCTAACAAGTGTGCATTCAGATTAAATGGATCGAGCAGGTTTTGATTCATTTGATTTTCTTAAGTAAGCTCACCTAGTTTTAGGTTTTAGATAGAAAAATTTATAGATTTAGGTGGGATAAGAGAACTGATAAAGGGGAATAGAGATGAGAGAAATCATACTGAAAAAGACAATAACTCCTTATAGCTTTACAGGTATAACTTTTATCTGAACAAAGTATTAATGGTTCTTCCTCTCTTATGTCGAGATAAAGGAGAATTATCACTCGATGAATCCATATCCCGAGTATTTTGATTTACTTCTTTGTAAGCTAAAAAAAAAATAAGATGAAAGGATGGCAGAATCAGACTCCTCCTGTTGTGGATTAAGACCCTTGTCTTGATCGTTTTATTAAGAATCCCTTCATATCGAGTATGAGAATTGTTGTGCATACCTAAGATTTTACAGGAAGGATATATATTAGAAGATTCTAATGTAACTAGAAACTGGTGTAATACATATAGAGGTTGGTTACAACTTACAAGAACTGATGGATATGATGTAAAAATTTATTGCCCGTTGAGGATATTTTTTGCCTTATGGTTGATTCATGGATCCATATGCTTATTGTTCATATAAAAAAGAACCTAATGGAATTGAGTAAGAAAAGCGACTCTTCTTAACAAGCAGAAGAAGGATGATTCAAATCTGATGCAAGAATACTTGTCCCTTAAGACATCATTAAAAAAACATTTTATTTCGAGCATATAAATATACAAATACATACAGTCTAACGGTAATAAGAAAACGATGTTCGAGAAGTGTAAAATTAAAAGGCGTTAGTTAGTTAGTCCAAAGGGGACTACTAAGATAAATGGTTGATCGAAGAAATAGCTCTTTCTGATTTAATATAGCATAGTAAACGATAGTCAGTCATACTTGCTTACTAAAGGGAAAAAATAGTTCATGATTTCAATCCTTCTTGGTCTTCTTTCATAGAATTCCGACAATAAAATCCTTGATCAAATTAAATATGGCGAAAATCGACAACTGTTGCATAGATTTCCTACATTAAAAATCAAGGTGTTTTCAATTATCATTGTATGAGCAAGGATTTAAATTTTATTAATCAAATTAAATAAAAACTTGAAATTTGGCAATTTTAACTGATTTCGACCAACATGATTAAAAGGCAACAAAAATATGATCCAAAAAATTTACAATAAATTTAAAGCAAGATCATCATCAATATAAAAAGCAGACACATGAAGTCATGATACCACTAATGAGTTTTAGGCAAACTTAGCGGGATTTATTGAAATAATTTTTCTTTAACCTAAAACTAGGAAACAATATTATAGTATTGATGATTTTTAGGAATAACTTGGACTATACTATAATGTCAAGGAATTGTATGAACTAATCCAAAGTTTTGAAGTGAAATTCTCTCTACTGCGTCTAGAGGTGGTAAACGAGTCGTGCCGTGTCAAGTTCGTGTCGGGTTCACAAGTTGGCGGATTGTCTTCCCCTAACCCTAACCCGACCCGTTTACTTAAACGTGTCAAGATCCTTGACTCTAACCCGACACGTTAATTAAAAGTGTCGAGTTCGGGTTGACCCGTTTAACTTTTCATATATATTTGATGTTCTCAGTTCATTTATTTTTTGTTTGGAACTTATTATATTTCATGTGGTAGTTAAAATGACATCTAATAGTTCATAAAAGTAGCACTAAATAAACTAAACTCAAAAATAAATGAATGAAGGTAAGATGTAATAAGGAAAAACTTTAAAATATATGTGGATAAACGGGTTGTCGTGTCGTTTTCGTGTCAAATAGTTCAACCCTAACCCAACCCGTTTAATAAACGTGTCGTGTCGAGTCAACCCATTTACTTAAACGTGTCAAAAGTCTTTACCCAAACCCGCTAATTTCGAGTCGGGTTCATGTCGGGACAACTTTTAACACCTCTAACTGCGTCGAATCTACCTTTAATTTGACTGCTTGGCTCAACTATACTTAACTCGTGAGAATCTTAGGGTCGACAAAAAGAGAAAACCAATGAGGAAGAAAGAGAGACAGAGAGGCGTGTCACACAAATTTTGTATTATTCAATCATTAATATTATGTGAAACCCAATACCTTTAATACTTTATTATGTTACAAATCATACTGTTTTCTAGCAAATTAAAATGCTATGACTTCCTATAATCACCTAAGTTTAATACTTAGATCATTAAGTAAGACTTGGGGTAGATGGTCTATTCATATGTTGATGATCTATTCATAACCAGAATAGATCATTAACTAAGACTTGGGGTAATTGGTCTATTCATATGCTGATGGATAAACCATGGTCAGATTAAAAGGTTTTAACTTAAAAAACTTAGGGACAACTCTTCAGCTTATTTTCAGTTCTATTAAATTCGCTTCAGTTTCAATCAGTCCAGTTCAGTTCAGTTCAGTTCCAATCATTTCAGTTCAGTTAGCTCCAATCAATTCAATTATGTTCTATTAAGTTCATTTTCAGTTCGACTCCATTCATTATTTAACCATTTTGTTAAATATTATTATTATTATTATTATTTCTATATATTGTTTTGTTTAGTATATATTTACTCATTATTATTACTATTATATTAGGTCAAAGCATGGTTTAGGTTGGTGCCATTTGCCGTTTAACCATATTTTATCTCAATACGAGTATTCTAATTTGTAATTGTGTTTTATTTTACCAACTGGATATACACTATTACATCATACAAATAAGCTACAAAAAGCTATAAGATATTGAGAAAACCACAAAGTTTCTAGCAAAATTTAAGGTCCAAAATCGTCGTTACATTGACTAATAAGATACTATGGCAGTTTGTGGTGCGGTTTGATTTATAAATATTATAGATCAACCCAAAATCGCAAACAGTGATTTCGTCCAAAGCACAAACGGACAAGTTTTTTAGCTCATAAACCAATCAGATCGCATCAAAACGGTATACATTGCAATTTTGTGCACTCTGACCCTATTATTATTATATTATTATTATTAGTTCTCATTATTAATAGTCATATTAATTTACTCCTTAGACCTTGTTGCTATTATATAATCATCATCAAGTATTAATATATTAATACAAATAATAGAAATTACTTATTAATAATCATTATTATCATTATTTCTATTATTTATTTGTTTATTTATTTATTTATAACTATCATTTAATAATATCTAAAATACTATTATCATTATAAGTTATTATTTTTTATTAATGATTATTACTTATCATTATAATTATTATTTAATATTCATAGTATTATTTTTTAAATATTTATTACGATTCAATTCATTTTAATTTAATTCATTTTAATTCAATTCAGTTTGCTTTAGTTCCAATCAGTTCAGCTAGATTTAGGCGAAGAAAACACGCTCTTATTGTGTATAATTTTAATTTGAAAGTGTAAGGTGTCAGAATTTTAAAACCTTAAACTTTTAAGTGTAACACATGTCTTTGAATAATTTAATTAACATCTATCAAACTTATCATTCAAGTGACTGCAAACTTCATCCAAAAGGATTTCCTTTAATCTCCCACTTAGAACTAGTGTGCAATATAACTCATTTAGCTCTTAGGCTCCGTTTGTTTTGGTGGAAAACCATTTTCCAAGAAAATGGATTTCCTCCTCCTTCCATTTTCCGTTGTTTGTTTTGGTAAGGAGGGAAAAATAATTTTCTTAAAGGTGGGAAAATGCTCTTAGAGGAGGAAAACCAATTTACTTTTATAAAGAAGGTATGCCACATTTTCCTCTTTCACTCCTTACTTCTCTATATTCTCTCCTCCCATCTTTCCTTCTCTTTGACTCCATTTACCTTTTCTCCCTAAGTTTTCCTCTAACCAAACAAACAAAGGAAAACTTTCTCCAAAATCATATTTTCCATTGAATATTGTTTTCCTTGAAAAGTGATTTTCCTTGAAAATTGTTTTCCGTTAAAACAAACGGAGCCTTAGTGTCTTTTTTTTGAAGTGCTATTGGTGTCTTATTTGATCATAAGATAAGATAATTTCTCATCCTTATGCTTTAACAAATATTCATTTTAGTTTACTTTAATTGTAAGTCCATTTAGTCCAAATGAACAGGGCCTTAATAATGTGAGCGCATAGATTATGGCACAAAGATTTTACACCGTCAATTCCCAGACCACTAAACTCGGGCACTAAAGTTATAATATGAAAACATAGTCCAAATGAACAGGGCCTTAATAATGTGAGCGCATAGATTATGGCACAAAGATTTTACACCGTCAATTCCCAGACCACTAAACTCGGGCACTAAAGTTATAATATGAAAACATACAAAAATTTAACTATGTTATACTCCAAAAATGAATGACCATCATTCTCTTTTGTACATGCATGCATTAAATGTAGAAAATTTTGTCAAAAAGGACCTTTTAAAACATTTTGGTTGTGAGAAGGTACCCATAAAAAAATTAATTGTCAAAAGAGATCTTATAAAGTATAATTTTTCTTTTGCCAATAAAAACCCAAAAATGACTTTTCCGGTGAAAAAATCAATTTTCAGGCGTTGACCCACCAGTTTTTGCCTAATCTCCTCTCTGTCACGTCTTATTCTATGTATCACAGAGTATGAGCCCCTATTTCATTGCGTTCACACATTGTTCTTCTCTTTCTCTATTTCCGCTGTTCAACCTCCATTCGTGCTAGCTCACTAACAGTAGTTAGATTTTCAAGCTGTCTCCCAACTTCCAAGCAATTTGATTTAACCAAATTCTACAATTATAGACTTTGCTCACATTAAAACCTTCTTAAACCCTCCAAACCTTGATTCAATTAGTTGATTAAATTTAAGAAAGCCATGGCCAAGAGCCCAAGACCACAAGTTGCTGCGTACTAGAGGCAAAATTATAGTTTTTGATTTTTTTTATTTTCCATAAATATACCTTTCAACTAAACAAAAATGTTATCATCCTGCGATTCTCATCCACCTTGAATATCCTAAATGTTAGTATGTGCAAAGCAAAGGTGAATGTTGAAGGAGGTGAGGTATGAGGACACTAATCCACCTTTTTCTGCATTTTGGTGATAAAAACTTAACATACTCTAACATCGATCTCTAAACCATTCATTCACTTGATTTCTGTATGGGGTCTACCTAGCAGACCTCCAGCTGGCAGCAGCCTGCCACTCCACGTTAGAGCGCCTGGAGCAGAGCAGACCTACTCAGGCAGACCGTTGGAGTTTAATGAAGGCCTCGTTCCACCTTGGCCCACTTCCAAAGAGGCCCACTCACTTTACTAGGTCAGTTACAAGTCCATGTCTCATATAAATACCCATGCATGGGCATGGGTAAGGTACGTTCAATCAAACACTCACAAAATACTTGCACTTGATACTCGTTTTCTCTCTACTAGAGATCTTGTGCTCAATTTGGACTGACTTTGGCATCGGAGAGGCGATCCTCGGAACCACCCCCGAGGTTTCTCCTTGTTTTCCAGGTAACCACCACCACGAAGGACGTTTGGGAGCCACGATTCCACCGAGTACCCACCACCACATTCACTGTTGTTGTCTTGGACAGAAACAATTTGGCGCTAGAAGGAGGGGAAGAGTAGAAAAGCCCAATCTACAACTTCGCAATGGTGGTTCCAACCTCAGAAACGCTCGGTTCCGACAGTTCAGGAGGAGAAAGCAACTCTCCACTGAGAGAAACAAACACGAGATCAACAAGAAGGGGTAGTGCTGCTACCACCAGATCAGGCATGAGGGAAAACACCATCACCCCCCACCGTGAAACCAGGCAGACCCCACAGCCAAGCAGCTTAGTGGTCATGCCCACACCGGAGCAACTTCAAGCAGCCTTTCAAGTGCTGCAGTCTGCTCAACAGTTTATGCAAACTGTTGGAAGCCAACCTGCTCGAAAGAGAAAAAGAACTGGAACACACGATTCAGTTCGAAGGCACCTGCGGCTGTCATCTGAAGAGGAGACAGCCACAGCAGACCCCTTAGGCGGGTACAATATGACGAACATCACACCCACCCCGACGTCGGAGTATGGCCTATCTAGCCGCTCTGGACCTGGGTACATCAAGAGGGGCTGGCAGGAAGCAGAGTGGGATACTGAAATAATGCAGCAAGATCATCCCAGTATGTTCAAGGAACCGACACCCACAGGGTATACGGCAGGCTCAAGCCGGAGATCTGTCCACAGAGGAAATCCAAGGGGCGTGGCCTAGAATGTCCAGCCGCGACTCAGAACCAGGCATAACTCAGGAGCTGAAGAGGCCCTGTCTGCGCCTGGTGGCGGAACGGTCAGAAGGCATGTCAGCCTGAGATTAGGAACAATACCAGAGGAGGGCTCTGGCGATAATGGAGCCCCCACAGACCTCAGAGGACTCATAACCCATAGAGTCAACTCCAGACCCATTGTGGTCTCACCAGCAGAGGAGATTAGATCTCCTTCCAAGTCTCCCTTCACACCTGAAATCATTGCGGCCAGAGTGTCGAAAGCGAAGCTCCCGTCCAATCTCAAGTTCGAAGGGGAGGGAGACACAAAGGAGCATGTGGCAGCCTTTGAGACCCACATGGAACTAGGAAATTACAATGAGGCCACATGGTGCAGACACTTCCCTGCCACTCTGACAGGGATAGCACAAACCTGGTTCAGGACTATTCCCCAGGGAACGATTGCTAACTTTGATGAACTGAAGAAGAGATTCAAAGAGCATTTCGTTAGCGGAAGTAGGAGGAACAAATCCACACATGAGCTGCTATTGCTGAAGCAGACTCAGAATGAAAGCTTGCGGGATTTCATAGGGAGGTTCAACAAAGAGCTGGTGCACATTCTAGAGCTGGAGCAGAAGCTCGCTCTGCACGCTCTGAGGAACGCCCTACCCCACACTAGTAAATTCAGAGATGATCTTAAATGGGTCACCATGAAAGAACTCAGCGAGGCCCTGGCCTTGGCAGAAAAATACATAGCCGTCGAAGATTTCAACAAAGCATCGACACACGGAGGCAGACCTGCTAGACAGGATACCAGGCAGAATGAGCACCAGTTCATAGGAGGCAGACTGAATTTTGGAGGCCCCAGGCCCCATCAGAGCAGAGGGAGAGAAAAACAAAAAGAAGCAGAGAGAGAAGCAGACCGGCTGAAGGCCCAAGAGAAATATAATAACTATAGCAACCTCAGCGCGCCAAGGGCTGAGATCTTTCTGACCCACAGAGATGGCAGCAGGTGGCACAGACCACCACCCACCAAGAAGTGAAGCCTAGGCTCAAACATGGCAGAGTTCTGCGCTTTCCATGAGGCGCCGGGCCACAATACAGAAGACTGCATAAGCCTGAAAAACGATCTGGAAAGATCAGACGAGGCTACTTCAAAGAGTACCTCGCCTGGAATCAGGGGATCAAGGAGAAGGAGCAACAGAGCGAAGGGCAGACATTGCAGGACAAGCGAGCAGAGATCAAGGAAGGGAAAAAGAAGACGGTATACGTCATATTTGGCAGTTCTAGCTCGATAGGGGGAGAGAGGGCTCATCTAAGGCAACTCACCCACCCCAACCTCTACTCCATCAACCAGGCAGAGCTGAGCCCAGATCTACCAAACATGACCTTCACAGCAGAAGACTGCAAAGGCATCAGTTTCCCGTACTCTGACCCTCTTGTGGTCACTCTGGAGATTAGCAGGATAGATGTGCGAAGAATACTGGTAGATGGCGGGAGCGCCGTGAATATCCTTTATAAGGATACCTTTGATAAAATGGAGCTAGATCGTTCAATGCTGAAGCAAGGAGGAACTCCAATCGTCGGATTCACGGGGAATTCCATCATCCCAGAAGGGAAAATACATCTGACAGTGACCACAGAGGGGCAGAACGGAGTGAAGAGAGCAGTAGTACAAGAGTTTCTGGTGGTAGACCTCCCGTCACCATACAACGCTCTGATGGGAAGGAAGTTCATCGAGGCAGTACAGGGAATCCCGTCAACCCATCATCAGACCATGCTTTTCTTAAGCAGTCTGGAGAAGTGGGTAGACTGAAGGGAGACCAGAGAGCAGCTAGGTCATGCAATCTGACCGCCCTAAAGAAGGATAAAAGACCTCCTCCTCCTGACCAGTCTGGGTCCAGGAGAAAGAGGAGAAAGGAAAAGAAAGAAGGAAAGAAGAAAGAGGCCGAAGAAGCCAAGAAGGACCAGGCTGAAGAAGCCGGGAAAGAAAGAAAGGAAGGAAAGGCCAAAGAGGCCAAGCAAAGAGAGGAAGAGTGTGCTGCTATCAGTGAGGCCGATGCTCGGCCAGAAGCAGAGCAGGAAGCAAATAAGCCTGAACCGGGGGAAGAGACCGAAGAGGTACTCTTGGGACCGGAAGAAGGCAGGGCAGTCAGGATAGGCAAAGACCTGGATCCTGAAACCAGAGTCAACCTAATCAGTCTGCTGAAGGAGAATGCAGATGTGTTCGCTTTCTCGGCAGCTGAGATGCCTGGGGTAGACCCAAGCCACCATCAACCACAAGTTAAACACCGCTGCAGGATACAGACCTGTGAAGCAGAAGAGGAGGAACTACTCTGCGGAGAAAAATAAAGCCATCGAGGAAGAAGTTCAGAAGCTGCTTGAGGCAGGGTTCATAGAGCCCTGCAAATATCCAGAATGGTTGGCCAATGTGGTAATGGTTAAGAAGACGAACGGGAGCTGGAGGATGTGCGTTGACTTCACAGACCTCAATAAAGCCTGCCCCAACGACTGCTATCCCTTGCCAATAATCGACCAGCTGGTAGACTCTACCAGTGGGCACGCTCTGCTCAGCTTCATGGACACGTTCAGCGGATACCATCAGATCTTCATGGACCCTGCAGACAAGGAGAAGACGGCATTCATCACCCCTATCGGGGTATTTTGCTATGTCATGATGCCCTTCGGGCTGAAGAACGCAGGCGCCACCTATCAAAGGCTGATGGATCAGGTCTTTGCCGGTCAAAGGGGAAGGAATTTGGAGGTGTACGTTGATGACGTCATCACCAAGAGCAAAACTGAGATTGTCCATATAGCAGACCTCAAGGAGACCTTCGCCAACCTCCGCAAACACAGCATGAAACTGAATCCTAAGAAATGCGTGTTTGGAGTACGGTCAGGGAAATTCCTGGGCTATCTGGTCAGCGAAAGGGGGATCGACGCGAATCCCGACAAAGTGAAAGCAGCTATGGATCTGCCAGAGCCTAAAAGCATCAGAGACATCCAGAGGCTGACAGGCAGAATGACAGCCCTGTCCAGATTCATAGCTCAGTCTGCGGAGAAAGCTCTCCCATTCTTCAAAATATTGAAGGGGAACAAAGAGTTCAGGTGGGAAGCAGAGCAGAAGGAGGCATTCCAGAAGTTGAAGTCACACCTCTCTGGCCTGCCAACACTGGCCAGACCCAAGACAGGGGAAGCTCTCTTCCTATACATTGCCGTTACAGCTGCAACTGTGAGTGCAGTCCTGCTAAAGGAAGAGAACAAGAAGCAGCAGCCGGTATATTTTGTAAGCCACACCCTCACAGGTGCAGAAACACGCTACCCATTGATAGAGAGGGCAGCCTACGCAGTAGTGCTGGCCACCAGAAAGCTGAGGCCATATTTTGACGCACATCCCGTCACTGTGCTGACAAATATGCCTCTGGAAAAGGCAATGGAGAAGGTAGACAAATCAGGGAGAATCATGAACTGGGCCCTGGAGCTGACAGGGTTCGGTATCAAATTCGCCCCACGAACCGCCATAAAAGCACAAGCTCTAGCTGATTTCCTAGCAGAGTGTGCCTATCAGGAATCAGTAGGAGAGCCCAGAGCCTGGGAAGTCTTTACAGATGGGTCTGCAACCATCAACGGCTCTGGGGCAGGCGTGGTCATCAGAACCCCAGAGGGGAAAATCATTGAATATGCCTTGAAGTTCATGTTTTCGGCAACCAATAATGAATCAGAGTACGAAGCGGCCATCGCTGGATTGCAGCTCTGCCAGACCCTGGAAGCCAAGCACGTCCACCTCAAAATTGACTCTCAGTTGGTAACCAACCAAGTCAAGGGGGAGTATGAGGCCAAGGAGCCGACGATGCATAGCTACCTAGCCAGGATGAGGTCTCTAATTTCAAATTTTGATACTTTTAGAATTGAACAAGTGCCTAGAGCACAGAACGCACAAGCAGATGCCCTGTCCAAATTGGGAAGCAGCAGTCTGCAAGAGCTGAACAGGTCTGTTCTGGTGGAAGTCAGACCCACCAGTGCAATCTGCGAGGATGCAGAGCAAGTTTTGGAACTGGAAGATATGCCAGAGTGGATCAAGGAGATCGCTGAGTATAAACAGACTGGCAAATTACCAGAAGGGAAAATGAAAGCAAGAAAGCTCAAGCTGACAGCATGCAGATACTGCCTGATCGGGGATGAGCTATACAGGAAGTCTTTTTCTCTGCCCCTACTCAAATGCGTAGGGCAGAGAGATGCAGACTACATATTGAGGGAGATTCATGAGGGACTCTGCGGACACCATATCGGACCAAGAGCTCTGGCCCATAAAGCTCTCAGAGCCGGTTATTATTGGCCCACAATGAAAGCTGACTCTGAAGCTCTGGTGAAAAAATGCGACAGCTGCCAGAGGTTTGCGCCGAACATCAAGCTGCCCGCAAACGACCTCATGCCAATCTACAACCCTATCCCATTCGCCCAATGGGGGCTAGACATCCTGGGACCCTTCACAACGGCCCAATATCAGAAGAGATGGTTAATTGTGGGGGTAGATTACTTCACTAAGTGGATAGAGGCAGAAGCCCTATCCACCATCACAGAAGCAGCCGTCAGAAAATTTTTGTGGCAGAACATCATCACTAGATACGGGATTCCGAAGGCTTTCGTCTTCGACCACGGGAAACAGTTTGACAACATGCCCCTATCAGGGTGGTTGGAGCAGTTTGGGATCAAATATGCCCTATCTTCAGTCTGCAACCCTCAGTGCAATGGTCAGGCCGAAGCCGCTAACAAGCAGATCCTAATAGGCCTACAGAAGAAGCTGGAGGAGCAAAAAGCAAGTGGCTAGAGGAGCTGCCTAACACTATGTGGTCGATCAGAACCACAGTCAAAGAATCAACTGGGCAGACCCCCTTCCACCTGGTATATGGTTCTGAAGCTGTCATGCCTGTTGAGATCGGGTCCGAGAGTCTGAGGATCAGCCTATTTGAGCCAGGTCTGAACGACGAAGCCCTGAGGACAAATCTAGATCTGCTGGATGAATACAGAAACGAAGCTAGGTTCAGAATGGAAGCCTACAAAGCCAGAGTCATCAGATACTATACCCGGAAAGTGAGGGCTAGGCCTCTGGAGGTAGGGGATCTGGTACTCAGAAATGCAGCAGCTGTGCAGAAAAACAAAATACACGGAAAGCTGTCGGCTAAGTGGGAGGGACCCTACCAGGTTAGTGAAGAGCTACACCCCGGAACCTACAGACTGAAAAGAATGGATGGAAGTGAACTGAAAAGCAACTGGAACGCCCGAATATTGAAAAAATACTTCGTGTAACCCAGATTGTATCAAAACGCCCATGAATGAAAGGCCTTTGAGCCACCCTTTGTCCACCACTCTCCATTTCGCATTAAACCCCCGTCCCCTTATCAATTCTTTATGAAAAACAAAATGCCAAAATCAGATAAACCCTTAGCAGACTGAGAAAAAATACCACAGTCTGGCAAAAGAAAACAGGGTCTGAGTCAGACTGAAGGCTGAAGAGGCTCTTCAGACACAGAAGTAAACTATATAATGAAGAAAGGGAGCCGGCCAAAAGGTTAACTCTGTCCAGAGCCCCTGAGGCCCGCAGAGTGATCGGATGCCGGCTCGACTTACCGATGTCATAGACCTCTACCTCTAAACCTGCAGGGCCGAAGGCCCAAAAAGCAGCAAGGATAAGTCATAGACACCTAAGGTTAATGGGGACGCCAGAGTTCCTAAGAACCAAAACGTACCCCGACACGAAAAAGATGGCAGAAGGAGCTAAAGGGTGAACCCCAAAACTCCCAGAATCATCGTGACTTAGGGCGTCAAAATACCTCATTTGCTCTGCTATTGTTGAATCCTTGTCATGCATAAGGCAGAGCAGAAGAGTAAAGGGCCCCTAAAATCCCACCTCTGAGCAAATCTCACCGGCCACCAAGCCAAGTAAATGACAACGCCCAGATATATTGCTTGATGGCACGGCAGACTCATCATCAGAGCAGAACGAAAGTACTTAGCAGAAATAAGAAAACTTGGTATGCATCAAATAGAAAGCACAAAAGTCAACAGAAGAACGCAACTCGCATTGCAGGAAAAATAATTGAATCTTACATAAGAAGATCTGGCTATAAGCCAAATCAGAGTGCTACATAGTACTACAACAGCGGCGGCTACCTAATCAAAAGAAGGGAGCAAATACAGATGAAAAGGAAATGTTTGACTATTTAGTTACAAATATTACAAGATAAGTCAATTAGGATATCATCGGAGGGCAAAAACGGAGGACTACAATCAGTTCAGCACAGGCTCCCAGCTCACCTACCTCAGCAGCTCAGACAGGAGTCACAAGAAGACTGAGGCGAAGCATGAGATAGCCGCCCGAGTTCCTATTGCTTAGGAACGGAGCTGCCATCCTTTGCAGAGCTCCCATCAGCTTGCTGCTCTGAAGACTCTCCCTCTGAAGGCAGAGAGTAGAGCAACTCCAGATCTCTGAGCTCCTGAGTCACCGGAGGTCGCATATGCACCTGACTGGCGTAGGCATCCTCAAAGGCATCCCAGTTGAAAGAGGGCTGCAAATGCCAGAGAACCCTGCGGACCGCAACTTTGCAGTCCTCCCAGTACTTGTTCCCGAACGCCTCCTCCATCTGCGCAGCCCGGGCAGCCTCCTCCGCCAGCAGCTGAGCCTCTTTCTGCTTTAGGGCTACCTCAGCCTCCTTAGCCTGCTGAGCCTCCCTCTCAGAAACCAACTTGGAGAACTCTGCCCCTAGCTCCTCCTCCTTCTGTCTCAGAGCTGCCTCAGCCTCCTTGGCTTGCAGAGCCAATTTAGCAGAGCAGCCTTCATGTTCAGCCCGTATAGCAGAGAGCTGACCCCTGAGCTGCTCCTGCTCCTTCAAAGCTGCTTGCAGCCGGGCCTCGGAGGTCTTCAGCTTAGTCTCCACCGTCGAAGCGCGAGACAACGCCTCACTAAGCTGGGAAGAGAGCCGGGAATGCTCAGCCGCGATAGCCTCTGCTTGCGCCGCCTGACCCTCCATGCGTTGGTTGACGGTCCGCAAGGTGTCGCGCTCCACAATCAGAGCATCCCTCTCCTCTTCAGTTTCGCGGCAGGTGGACACAATCAGAGAGTTCTGAGCCTTCAGCTTGGCATACTCTGCTCTCTGCTGTGCTACCTGAGCCTTAAGCTGCTGCAGTTCAGGGAGATCTGCCTCATGTCTACCCAACCCTACAGCATGGAAGAAGTCCCCAATGAAGGCGCCGGCCCGCGCGGCCTGTAATCAAGGAAAAAGTAGATCAGAAAGAAATCTTAATGTCATAAACGGATGACTGTAAAAAGGACAGACAACTCACCAGAGGGACATCTTGAACAACATAGTCCGGTGAGAAGCGACTTGCCAGAAGCTTCAACCACTCACTGGGATCAGAGAAGGCCACGGACATCTGCTCCCGCCCCTGAGCCTCGTGCTGGTCGTCTGCCGATTCCCTCTGCAGAGAACCTGAGCCAAAAGAAAGTCCAGTCAGTTTCACAGAAGGGAAAAGGCCGGAGCTAAGACCAGGGTAAGGGGTACACACCTTTGGTGGCGACGTCGTCCTCAACAACAACGATCCGAGGGGAGTCAGCAAGGAGACGAGTCTTCTTCTGAGGAGGAGCCCCTTCCTCACTCTGCCTCTCTGCTGGCCTCTTCTGGGAATGAGAAGAGACCTCAGGCTCAGCCATAGTCTGCTGAGCACCCTCTGCAGGGGGTTTAAGCTGGCCCGCAGTGGGAGCAGAGGTTTGAAGAGCCGCAGCAGACTGCACCTTCCTAGCCCTCAATTGCTGCTGAAGAAAACAAAAGGTAAAAAATGTCGTCAGCAAAGTAAGGCACAGAACGAATTGACTCTACAAGAGGGAAGAGAGGGAAAGGAAACACTAACCACACGCGCCAGACCCTCATGAGTAGGGGCAAGGACCTGCTTAAAGCCTCTGGGAGGAGGAGGAGCAGCCTTCCTACCAGGAGGAGTAGGCCTCTGGACAGGAGGAGTAGACTTCTGAACAGGGGGAGACACGACAGTCTCCACCACTGGGGCGGAAGCCGAGCTCTGCTGCTCCACCCTCTCATGCTGGAGAGGCTCCACCACCTCCTGGTTAGTCTGAACAGGCGTAGGGACGGCCTGCCCAGCGGAACCTATCACATTAAAATAAAAACAGGGAAATCAAGAAGGTGCAGGTAAAAAGAAACCTATAAGAAAGAGCAGTCTGGGTCTGAAGAAGACACCTACCTGACTGGCCCTCACTCTGATCCTCCGCAGACTTAGTCGTGACAGTCTTAGCAGCCTCCGCTCCCGTCCTGTCAAACTCGGTCATGGCTTGGTGAGACTCCTGACCAACCTCATCAGGCTGAGCAGAACCACCCTCTGGAGTAGGTTCTTTCTCCGTCCTGTCAAACTCTGTCGCCGCTTGGTCAGGCCCTCCCATGGGCACATCCTCCACCACAGGCGGTTCTGAAAGTAAACAGAGAAAACGAGAAGCGATTAGCAGAGTGCACACAAGCAGAAAGAGTACCTTGTGGTTCATCATAAGTAGTACCTGGTTGCGCAGGAGGAAGCTGTTGCAGGGGCTCAACAATCAGAACAGTCCCTTGCAGAGTGCTGGCCCCCTCTGCAGATCCATCATCATCATCGTCTGCCGGGAACGATGGATCTGCAGAGGAACAGCCGCCGCCTCCTCCTCGTCATCAGATTGAATCTCTGTGACAGTGGCAGAGGGGCCCCCTTGCGGCCGGGACGTCCCAGTAAACCTATCCACAAGTTCCGGGCGCTTGGTCCGGAGGGAAGGATGGTCCAAGGAGGTAGTGTTAATCTCCCTGATGAAATCAGGGACGGTGTAGGTCCCTAGGTCAGGTACCGGACGATACCTGCGACACATTGAAGACTGACTCAGACCAGCTCCCAAGGAATGGCAGACCCCAGAGTCTCTGCAATATCAGAATATTCGTTAGCTACAGCAAGTCAGAATGCAGAAGGAAAATAATGGAAAGGGGCAGAACATGCCCGCCAGCTCAAGACCCACCCTTAATCACTTGGCGAACAAACTGTCTGCACGGAGCTGCAGCACAGTACAAACAATGAATGCCATGGGGCACAGCAGAATGGAAAATGAGAAGCAGAGTTAAGGGCTGGCAGAGCGCTTACCAGTAGTATAGTCACGGGACAGATGGCCTATCCTCAGGAAGGCATTCTGACACATCACATAGTGATGCGGTAACCAGTACTTGGGAAGAAACTGCTTCCCGGCAGTAACCTTGGATCTGGACTTGAAGTAGTAGTAAGCTACCCTTTCGTCCCAGTTCAGCACATTTGGGTCCAACTGCTTCTGGAAGTTAGGCTCCACAGGGCGCAGAGAGGCCTTAAATTGATAAGGGTGCCCCTCCTCCGTCGGTACCCTAACAAAGACAAAACTATCCCGCCAATCTTTCAGACTGAGATCAACGGGATAGACCGTCAGATGATTGGCCCGCACCGAGCCGGTGAAAAAGCTGTACTCCCCCCTGCCTCTTAAAGTAAAACAGGCATTGAAAGAGTTTCATGGTGAGGGGGAAGCCCAGAGCTTCACAAACCCAAATAAACCCCAGAATCTTCTTCAGAGACTGGGGATTGACTTGGCAGAGAGCCATGTGATACCGGCAGAGAACCCACTCCAAAAACCAGTGGATGGGGAATCTAAGCCCGAACTCCAGCTGCTTCATATAAACAGCAGTGTACCCCTCTGGTACATCTGTCAAGCTCTGACCCTCTCGGGGAAGCACTACCCAAGACCCGCGAAGCGGCTTGATCTCCGCAGCAATCTCAAGGTAATATGCGGCATGCGCCCGTTTGAACGCTTTTGCAGATTTCTTCGCCAAATAAGGCTTACCCTTGCTGTCGTAAAGGGCAAGACTCCGCATCTCATGGTCGCTGTACTTCCATTTGACTGTGCGCAGAGTGGGTTTAAACTTGTAGTTGGGAGGGAATCTGTTGGTTTCAGGACCCAACAACTCCTTACGAAGACCGTTCCAAGGGTCAAAGATCTCCCATTCCTCCGGAACCACCTCGTCCTTACACCGAGGCAGATCGAACTTTAAAAACGGGGACTGAGTGTCCATCGGGTAAGGCTCATCCGGCTCGGACGAAGAGGTAGATACCACACCCTTCCCACGGGAAGCAACAGATTGAGAAGTAGACATTCTACACAACACAAGAAACAGACGACAGCACATCAGACTTGCAGTCACAACATAAGACAGTCTGGCACCTCAGACCTACAGACTGAGCTACCAGACTGGGGGGCAAGGATATGTATGGTATGTGAAGATCAGAAATAGCCAAGAAATAGGATATTTTCTTGCTTTTCTTACAAAAAGATACATGCAAAAATAGTCTGACACCTCAGACCTACAGACTGAGCTACCAGACTGGGGGGCAAGGATATGTATGGTATGTGAAGATCAGAAATAGCCAAGAAATAGGATATTTTCTTGCTTTTCTTACAAAAAGATACATGCAAAAATAGTCTGGCACCTCAGACCTACAGATTGAGCTACCAGACTGGGGGGCAAGGATATGTATGGTATGTGAAGATCAGAAATAGCCAAGAAATAGGATATTTTCTTGCAAATAACGCAGACAAAACAATGAAGGCACATCGCGGGCTTACAACCCAGCAAGTAAAGAGGATAACAGGGTAAACAAAGCAAACCCTAAAAATCTTAAATGTCAACAGTAGAGCAGAACTCAGCTGAAGAAGCAGAGCAGAGCCTGCCAACCAGAGCAGAGTCCTGCTGAAGAAGCAGAGCAGAGCCTATCATTCAGAGCGGCAGAACGGAAACGAAACAACACCAAACAGATCTATGAAACAAAGAAATAAACAATCACATCTGAAGACGAAAGGAAAGAAACCCTAACCTCAAAAACACAGGCAAATAACGTACAGAAGGAAAAAGGGGGAGAAATCCATAAACACATAGAAGATCACATCAAAACCATCCAAGAAGGAAAAAACCAAAAGTAGATCTGGGAAAAAGAGTTTATCTAGATGGGGAACGGAAGACGCCAAGGAAGAGAAGACGAAAGCCACAAACGCAACAGTATCAAATATCAAATTAAGCTCCAAACGCAGACAAATCCCAGGATAATCCAGAGAAATCACTCGAAAATGGCTAGGGCGAAAAGAAATTCTTGAAGAACAACAGGAAAGTTTGAAAGCAAAGAGTTCGAAGGAGAGGAAACTGAAAAGTTTCACAAAAGGTCGATTCAGCCTTTAAATAGGCATAATTCGTCCACTCAGCACCAACTTATCATCATTACATTCCTTGGGAACCCAAAGAGTCACATCAATTCAATTCAATTCAAAATGAATTAATGACCCTTGCTCAACACCCCAACCAAATGGGCGGGAAAAATGGAAGCATTCTGGAGTTTGTGAAGAGCAACTCACAGGCAGCCACGTATCATTCTGCGAAGAGCAGAACGCCAGACCAAAAACAAACGCACCCAGCATATTGCAATCTGCAAATATTGGGTCCGGGGGCAAATTGTATGGGGTCTACCTAGCAGACCTCCAGCTGGCAGCAGCCTGCCACTCCACGTCAGAGCGCCTGGAGCAGAGCAGACCTACTCAGGCAGACCGCTCCGGACATAGCCTTTAGGCTGGAGTTTAATGAAGGCCTCGTTCCACCTTGGCCCACTTCCAAAGAGGCCCACTCACTTTACTAGGTCAGTTACAAGTCCATGTCTCATATAAATACCCATGCCTATGCATGGGTAAGGTACGTTCAATCAAACACTCACAAAATACTTGCACTTGATACTCGTTTTCTCTCTACTAGAGATCTTGTGCTCAATTTGGACTGACTTAGGCATCGGAGAGGCGATCCTCGGAACCACCCCCGAGGTTTCTCCTTGTTTTGCAGGTAACCACCACCACGAAGGACGTTTGGGAGCCACGATTCCACCGAGTACCCACCACCACATTCACTGTTGCTGTCTTGGACAGAAACAATTTCTAATTATCTCTGTTATTTTTCTAGTTGAAATTTGATTTATGTTTTCCTCAAATCAGAGATTTTTTTTTAATGATATTATCATCATCTTTCGGCTGAGATCGATCTGCTGGTCGTAATCTAGATAATTGAAAATTTGTTTCTATGAGAAATTTGTGTTGAATTATTTGTTTTGATGATGAATGGTTCAGAAAAGAGGAAAAATGAAGAGAGAAGATAATTCATGACCATATAGGAAATACCAGTGGCCAGTGGGGTGGAGAAGAAGGGGGTAAACAAGAGAGAGAGGGGATATTAAATGAAATCAGGTGCGTCAACGCCTGAAAATGGACTTTCTTGCCGGAAAGTCATTTTTGGGCCCCTCCTGACAAAAGAAACATTATATAAGGTCTCATGTGATAATTAATTATTTTATGGGTACCTTCTCACAACCAAAATATTTTAAAAGGTCTCTTTTGACATATACTACACATATAGAAATAGCCATAAGTTTTGTGCATATAAATACCAAGCTTGCTGAATGGAAAAATCGCACCGAATAAAAAGTTTTCTTCAATTATATCTCTATTCTTTTCAGTTTTTTCCCTCTTCTTTTCTCTTTCTTTCACAATAAACTTACATTTTTTTTTAAAAAAAAGGAGAAGAAAACTAGGCATAACCTCTAGTCCGAAGGCCAGCCTAAAACATCCTTACGGATGAAAAGAGAAAAAGGTTAACATCACAAGGAGGAAAGCACAAAACACTGGAAAGACTCCCATGCCCTCATGTAGTCCGCCTCCTATTCAGCTCCCTAAAGCAATGTTGAAATTGAACATTCTGAAATCTGCACAAATCGACCAAAGAATCAGTATTCACTAGAGGTGAGCAAAATCGAGTACCCGATCATTTTGCTAGGAACCAACTGGAACTAAAACCGGAACCAGTTGGACTGGTTCCTTAAATTTTGGAATTGGATCCGGGACCAATCTGGACCGGTTCCTTGATCGGGTACCCAGTCCCGCAATACTGTTTGTTATTTGGTTTATTTGGCCGGTACCAAAACCGGGTACCCGCTATCCAGTTGCATTCAAAAGATATATTTTTCTTGTTTAGCTAAAAATAAGCATTATACACAACGTAATTTGACGCTTCTATTGACAAGTTCGTCTTAAAAACGGCCTTCAAATCTTAGGCATACATTACACACGCATTCATCGCACAAAAAAATCCAAAAACAACAAATTTTTCGAAGTTGAACCGGGTGCCCAGTGGGAACCGAGTCTATCATTTCACTACCCATAATTAGACCCACTTCCAATCGGTTCCTAATATTTAGCACCCAGACCCAGTCCCAACAGTTCCAGTTCCAATTTCAAAACCGCTGGTTCCAACCGGTTCTGAGTCTGAAATCGGATACCTGACTTTTCTGCTCACCTCTAGTAATCACACCTCATAGCATTAAAAATGAAATAATATCCTTAATGAAATATTTATTTCTTTTGTGTTTGTGTAATTCAAACACAAATAAAGTTGAATAAAAACAGAAAAAAAATATGAAATAGTAGTACTAGTGTAATGGGTCTCTCTCAATCCTGAATCGTTCTCATCTGTCTTTCTTTCTTTCTTTCTTCTCAGGGGAAAAAAAAGCTGTTGCCCACTCCCCCCCACTCTCTGCCGCCCTCTTTCGCCGTCTCCGTCGTCGTCTCCGTCGTCGTCTCCGCCTCTTCTCCGCCACCTTTTCCACCGTCACTCTCTCTCGCAGCTTCTCTGCTCTGCTGATCTGCTTCCGGTAATTCTCTCTCTCCCCGTTGAAATCTGATATACCTTATGATTCATTTCATCTAATCCTCCATATTAATCTGCTCAATTCAATCAGAATTTTTGTAATTATTGTTGCGATTTTGGTGTTATTGAAATGGAACTCGTATGAGGGAGTGAAGGAAAGTTTGATTTTATTGTTTATGTTTTCCGTAAGTTAATGTTGGATATATTGTTGGAAAAGGCTTGATATTGATTCGGATGATGTTGTTTTTATGATTTGACCGTCGAATTATTTGAACGATTACATTTGAATTGCAAGGTTATGTGATTGGAAGGGTTTTACTTTGTATGATGTTGTTATTGGATGAATTGGCATTGCTTTATTGCGTTTATGGTGTTCGACGGAGTAACGGCTTTCTATTAGATAGGGATGGAATCCTGTTTGCTTTCATCGAGTTTGTTTACCGTGGAGGAGAACTTAGTCCTGATATTGGATTATTTAATAGAGTTTGTTTTCTTCAAGCTAACAAAATAAAACTTAGCCTTAGGGTCCGTTTGTTAGGGTGTAAAACGTTTGCCTTGAAAACTGTTTTCTCATTTTACATTGTCCGGTTTGGAGTAAAACATTAAAATGTAAAACTTGGGATGGTAAACCATTTTCCCCCAAAAGTGGGAGGAAAACATTTTCCATCACAAGTGGAAGGAAAACATTTTCCATCACAATGAAGTAATTGATTTTCAGTTCAACCAAACCATGAAAAATGCTTAAAATGGAAAATTTTTACATGCAACCAAACATCGAAAAACCTTCATAAAAATGAATTTTCCAATGTAAAAGGTTTTCTATGGAAAATCATTTTCATCTAAAAACATTTTACACCCTACTAAACGGAGCCTTAGTGTGGAAGTGTGGAGTAAAGTCGTTACTTCTTAAGGAAAGCGAAAGAAACTGGGTTTATATAGGAATGTCATCCTTCTGATAGAGTAGAGCCTTGATATTTGACTTTTGTGTGTCGATACAGAATTTCTTAATTTACTCTAGAAATGCGTGGTTTTTTTAGAGGGATATTGTTACAGGCTTACAGCCATGTTTAGGCGACTTTACTCCATTTCGAGCTTAACTTGCCACAAAGGTTTTTTTTTTTTTTTAATATGATGGAATGAAATATTAAGAGTCACCATAGGTCCTAGTCTTCTTCCCTGGTTTTCATAGCGCTACTGCGACCTCAGGAGATCCCACTGGCCCCACTCGATCCCAGTAGCATATGAAGCACAGTATAGGAAATTGAGAGAAAATTGGTGTAGGTTGAGGAGCTGGTTTGTGATGTTTTCATAGAGTAATTTCATAGTAAAGTGTCTTTTATATAGTTTCTATAGCTATAGGAATTAATGGGAGAGATTTTAATTAAAGAAGCATTTATGCTTTGATTGGATAGCAAAGGAGAGAAAGGAAGGGGAGGGAGAGAGGGGGAAGGGGGAGGGAAAAGAAAGGGAGGGAAAAGGGTGGTCCATTTTCCCTCCAAATCTTCCCAATTTTGGGGGGAGTATGTTTACTAAAGGAGGAGGGAAAATGGATCCCTCCCTCTCCCTCTCCCTCCCCTTCCCCCCCAACCATTTATCCAAATAAGTGAAAGTGTCCGCCTCCCTTTCTCTTTTCTTCCTTCTTTCCCATTTCCTGTTATGCAAACAATGTGTTAGTCCTTTCTTATGGCCTGAGGGGGATGTTTGAAAAGGAAAATATTGGCAATGTGCTTCAGATAACTGTTATAGTAATGGATATGACGAGTCTATAAATGGTATTCTCTTACAGAATAGGATATAATTAAGCTTCTACAAATAAAGTTTTGACCCCTCTCATTTTCTGGAGTTGTCAAATTTTCATCATGATATGTATTCTAATTAATAACCCCACATTACTGCTTAGGGATCTTCGTGATGCATCGAGTCGGTAGTGCTGGGAATGCATCTGGTTCCAATCGCCCTCGTAAGGAGAAGAGATTGACATATGTTCTCAATGCTTCTGATGACACAAAGGTGTGTGTGTGTACTCTGATTTTCTGAAATGTGTGTGTGTATATGTATATAAATATACATATCTATCTTGTAATCTTCAATTTCCATTTTGTCCCTTGGCTTTCGATATACCTTGTGGAACATAACTCTTTTTTCGATTTGGTCATGAAAATAGATACTGTCTGGCTACATTGTTTTTGTGTCTACTGCAAACATTACAGTCTGAACTCATGTCCCCGGGAAAAGAAAAATGCCTATAAGTACGAGTTCTTTGCTAAAGTTAATCTGATTTGGAGTTAGAAGAGAATTGATCTCCGAGCTAGTATTTTATTTGTGGATGTAGACGGTCATTAGAATGGAGGCCTAATTGTTTATGTATACAATAATGCGCGATGTTGACGGTCATTTATAATGGAGGCTTATTTGTTTGTGTATACAGTAATGCTTGTGTAGGTTGATCTTTTCTATCGATGATTGGGTATATACAGGATTCATAGAGGTTTTTAATATCGTGGAATTTTTAATTTTTAATAGCTTGTAAAGCTTAAAGGCTATGATCATTTGTAGTAGTAGAATTGTAATGTTTTCAGGGCCCTCCAAGATAGTCGTCATTCACGTATTTTATGTAGGGCCACATGGCATGTCTTGAATGAGCACTTTTCAAATACGAGGCTGTGCTTTCCTTGAGCTACTTTCTGATATATACTGAAGTTTGTTTTAACTAATTTGGAGTTGATATGACCTGAACCGGAATGTAGGAATTCTCAGAAGAGAACTGATATTATCAATGCAGGCTCTTGACTATTGATCTCTACTCTGAGTTGTTTCTTGTTTATGATACACAAGTGTTCCTGCTGAGAAGAAATCAATAATGTTTACTCTATGTATGATGTTGGATTTTAGCCAAAATCTAATCCACAATCAACTTATTGATGTAGAACTTAGTTGACTTTCACATACCAAGGAACAAGAGCCAATGCAATGATGGAGGGACCATAGTGTCATATGGGTTGTTGTTGTGAGAGGAAAAGCAAAAAATTACATCCCAAAGAGGAAAGGAAAGAGCTAACATTAAACTGTAATCTAAAAGTATATCACTTTCTAAAATTATATGTTACTATGTATTTTCAACCATTTTTTGTCTGTATAGTATTGGTTGGTGCCACCCGCCCACCCCTGCACCAAATTTTGGATCCGGCACTGCCCTCAAGAAAAGCTATAGTCTTCCCTTTTCCTTTTTACGCATGTCTGAGAGGTGTAACCATGTGTTTTTTCCACACTTTTCAGAAAAAAATATTTAAAAAAATGTGCTTTTTCATGTGTATATCTTGTCTGTTGCTATTTGTAAGATTTGAATCGTCTCTTTTTTTGTGTTTGTTTATACATTATGACCTTGCGGCTATGTTTCAGTGGAGATACTTTAATGTAATTTTGATTAGCTAGGCTAATCCATCTATTGGCTTAGGTCACGGGATCAAATTCCACTAGGGGCATTTGGGGGTGGGGATTCCCTTACCATTCCCCCCTACTCTCAAGTGCCTGGCCCAATAGGACCCGAGCGGGGTTCGGGCCACTTCTCCTTACCAAAAAAAATAAATAAATCTATTGGCTTAGGTCACTTGTAAGTTCGTGATGTGAGGTTTAGGAGGGGTAAAGCCATAAAGAGCACAATAATTCTTTGGTAGCTTCCCTCTTTGTTTATTTATTTATTTAACTTTTTTAATTTCTGATTTGGCTGGAAAGCGTTGTAGGAGAAGATTGTGTCTCATCTGATGCTGTTGTCGGAAGCTATTTTCATCATCCTTTTAGGCTCACCCTCACGGGTTCTCCTGCTCTTATCCCTTTCTCCTGTAACCCTTGATTGTAGTTCTTTATCCTTTTAGCTTGGTGTGTCTGTAGATTTGTGTCTTCTTTTTCTCCTTTAAATAAAAATATGTTAATTATTTGGCTTTTGTCTGAGGTGTCCAGTTCGTGCAATCTTCTTTAAGAAATCTGTCAACGTTTTTGCCTTTTGGTTTCTCATTTTGTTTGTGTATTAAAGTGGGTTGTGTTGCTTTATTTTCTGCCTATGTGTCCAGATCATGCATTCTTTTTGAAGATATCTGTCAACTCTTGTGCTTTTCTGCCTATGCCTTCCTATTTTGCTTGTGTATTGAACTGGATTGTGTTGTGTTAATTTTTGCCTTTTTAGCATTGTGCTGGCGTAAATTGCTTGGCTGTGTTGAAGTCAAACGACTCTGGTAGAAGTGAGTATTTGTTTACTGGTAGCCGTGATGGAACATTGAAGAGATGGACTATTGACGAAGAAGCAGCTACCTGCTCTGCTACTTTTGAATCTCACGTGGATTGGGTACCTTCTTTTAACTGTTCTTGCTATAGATATCAAATTTCCTTCTAATCCCATGGATCTGTTGTTACATGATTTCCATTCATGATATTTTCACACTTTTTACATCCTGGAGCTCCTCTCTACCTTTCCTATTCCAATAGAGTAGAGATGTAACTTACTAGGGGAAAATTTGAAAAATGAGAACTAGTAGATTTCTTTACTATGTTCTCTTTCTTCTCGTCTTCTATGGGAGTTTCTTGTAGTCATTTCCTGTATATGGTATATAAGCTAGGCTTCCACAAATTTACAAGTTTTTTGTATGTGCAGGTAAATGATGCTGTTCTTGTCGGTGATCATACGCTTGTGTCCTGTTCATCTGACACTGCTCTTAAGGTTGGGCATGCTTAACAAACTTGCCATTTTATTTTATTAGATAACGTATCTTTAAAGCTTAGGCATAATGCTCTTATTTTTGATATTATACTGCAGACATGGAATTGCCTGTCCGATGGTGTATGCACGAAGACGTTGCGCCAGCACTCCGACTATGTTACCTGTCTTGCGGCAGCAGAAAAAAATGTAATTTTTTCTTCTTTATTTTGCTAATCAGGATTGTATGGATTACTCAATGCTATTCTGTTTTTTCTTATCATATGTACATCAATACTTATGTTAACGTCTTCGTTGGCATTAGGATTGCATTTTTTTATTGTTATCATTTCCTGATTCTCTAGTAGTGTTCATACTTTTTAGAGCAATATTGTTGCCTCTGGTGGCCTCGGTGGGGAGGTTTTTGTTTGGGATATTGAAGCTGCACTTGCTCCAGTTTCTAAGTCAAATGACATTGCGGAGGAAGAGGCTCAGAATGGAATCAGTGGTGTTGGGAATAATTTGCCAATAACCAGTTTGCGTACTATCAATTCCAGTAGTAGTATCTCTTTGCATTCTACTCCGAATCATGGATACGTTCCTACTGCTGCCAAAGGCCACAAGGAGTCAGTGTATGCATTAGCGATGAACGATATTGGGACAATACTTGTTTCTGGTGGAACCGAAAAGGTATAGCTGATGACTATGCTAGTTTCATTTTTTACGTTATCTCTGTGCCTGATCCATGACGAGGATAATGTTTACTTATTTTCTACATGTATTCGTGAAAATGGTGAAAGAAAACTTTTATGTTGAAAAGACTAAAAACTGAAGCATCGGAGTATAAGTGTACTTACCACTGCTTTAATGCTCTTGTTTCAATACTGACATCGTGACATGCTGGAAGACTTGACTGTAGGAACATGCTACAGTTTCTCTCTGAAATAGTTTTTTGTTGTTGATGTTCATGTTGATTTATATATTTATATATATCTTGTTATTTAACAAGTTACCTTCCAAATTTTTATAATGCTCTTACACAGGTTGTGCGTGTTTGGGATCCGAGATCTGGCTCAAAGACCATGAAGCTGAGGGGACACACGGATAATGTTAGGGCTTTGCTCTTGGATTCTACGGGCAGGTCTGTTTACTGCCACCTCTGGTGTTTGCTTCTGATATTTTATTTTCTGCTTATGGATGTGAACCATATTTCGCATGGTTTATCTTCAAGCATAATTTTCCCAAAGCCATCATGATTGCCTTGAATAGTTATGGCTTTTTGCACAGATGGGGTTGACAAAGATCCAGTTGCTTAATTTTTCTGTTAAACATTTGAATCTGATGTTGAATCTGATGGACTTAGGTTTTAGGAATCACCCGTTATTTTTCTGGGTGTAACTTGTAAGATGCTTTCCTTTTCCCTTTCTTTGTTGTAAAATTGGTCCTTTATCCTTTTCTGGAGGCCTTTCATTTTAGATGTTGCGTATATCTCGTTCCAATGATGTTCAGGGAGGTTTAAACAAATTGTTGTGATAGGGAGCTTTGTCTACTATAGTAGAATGCAATTTCTATGTCTTTGATATGATGTGTCTAGCTGTCTACCTCAAAGCTGAATCTTTTGGTTTTAAACCATTTCATGCTTCTCTAATGCATGCATTTGGTTTGCATGCTGACAAAGTGTAAGCATGCATCAGCTTGGCTGTTTTTCTACTGTAATTTTCCCCACTCTGCAATTACTTTCAACTTTCTGGGGATCCGGGGAGCTTTTTCTCCAAACATTATGCACAGGTTTGAAACCTACTACCTCCTTAACATATTATTTGCAACGATTTGACATAAAGTGTGAGTAGAAAATGTCTAATCGTTGCAAATAATATGTTATGGAGGTAGTAGATA
Source organism: Patellifolia procumbens (assembly GCA_947645195.1). NCBI lineage: Eukaryota > Viridiplantae > Streptophyta > Magnoliopsida > Caryophyllales > Amaranthaceae > Patellifolia > Patellifolia procumbens. The sequence continues at coordinate 73,043 of CANSGD010001085.1, forward strand.
AAATTCTATCGGTCAAGAGTTGAATTTTCTACATTGATGCTTTTGTATTGTTGGGGTTGAGTGTTAGGTCTCATTGGAATTTGTATTTTTCTTTTTAATATTGTGGATGGATTTTTACGTGATTCTTAATTTTATGGTTTGGTACTAAGACGCCCTCAGAATCATTTCACTTCTTTATGTTTTTTAGTTGTTGGCTGTGTCTTGACTTCGCTTGTTGTATGGTATAAAGTCTTTTAGGGGGATGAGTTGGTGCTCAGTCCCTGAGTTGTGGGTCCTACTTCCATATAGATGGGGTCCTTTACTTGCAACACCCAAGAAATGCCCCCCTTGGAAAGATCAGAAGAGGTAAGGTAGAATAGGGAACTTGAATGCAAGTAAGAATTTTTTTGCATAGGGCTTAGACAGAATACTGTTCTTCCAATGGCTAAAAGTTCCTTTTCACTGATATTTAGGGGCTAATTATAAATGAAGTAACAACTTGTCAACTAGTGTCTTTAAATGGAGGGCTGTTTTATTTTCCAATCATGTATTCCAGTGGGATCATAGCTATAGGGCACTTATCGTTTGGGCTCAACAAATGAGGGTTGGACATGTGTTCCCTCAAATTAGGTAGCATTGTTTCAGGTTGTAAGTTTGCGTAAAGACTTTGATGCTCTGAAAGTTGTGCAGCTTGTCGTGGGTTTACAAGTAACTGCAGTTTCTTTTCCTCTCCTTATCTATACTGTTGATCTTCATCTAGGTACTGTCTGGGGTCTCTTGTGGAGTTACTGGTGTTAATTAGATCAGAAATTCTCTTGACCTGCTTCCTCTGTTCTTATTTTATTGCAACGGGGTTGGGTACACTTTTTAATAAAGTGGAAAAAGTCGTGGGATTGGAAAAAAGCGTCCCACGTGACTAACCTTTAGCGGAGAGAAAATGTTTCTTTTGTTAGGGAATATATTCCATTTGGGTTTCTTTGGTTACTAAATATGGAAAATGCTGCAATTGATATGAAATTTCAAGAAAAGGTATATGTTGCAATAGAAAAAGGACGGAGGAAATTCTATTAAACCAATTAAGATCCTGCTTAACTTAGGTTGCTTGAACCTAAATGGTACTGTGTTAGAAATTTGTTTTTTGCACTTTCTATCTACGAGTGGCCTCTAAGGTTTTGGATATATCATATCTTTGTGGTGTCCATTTTAGCAGGGCTTGTATATTTTTGTCATTAATGAATGAAAGCATCCCCTTTGTCACCTGTGAAGCTTACAGTTTTGTAATTCTTTCTTTATGCAGGTATTGTTTGTCCGGTTCTTCTGATTCTATGATCAGGTATGCTTCAGTGCCCTGCGTGACATTTATACGTGTTCTGAATAGACTAATTTTGCGTCAACAAGAATACCAAGACCAATTCACCAATACTCGGTGTCCAGTCCATCTTCGTCTTAGGTGGCCGAAGCAAGCTCAACTTTCTACAAACCATGGAAAATAGGGACAACCATATGCTAAAATATATTTTTGAGGAAAATATTTTTCTGAAATCATAATCCCCATTGATATATGATACCTTATAATAACCAAATACCGGCAGTAAGATGGCTAGACCGCTAGAGTGATAAAATTCTGATCTAGGTTGTACATACGGGAACCTTAGATATGAAAGTTGCACCATCTACTTGCACATATTGCTGAAACTTCAATTTATTTTAGCCAATTATCTCTCTTGCCGGAAAAAAACCTTTTACCTTTTCTCGCCCCTTTTCACTTCCTATGCAGAGTGTCCAGTGGTGTATCTGTTACTCAAGGACATATTCAGATCAATGCTGTTTAATTTCCTTGCGATATTTGTTTTTGTCTTCTTTGTGGGCCAGTGGTCTGTTCATATTGTCTTAGCATTGAAGTATGCTTTTATGGCTTGATTAAATCATTTTTGTTTAGGGTAAATCCCAAGTTTAAGAAAACCATCTATAAGAAAAAGCATATGAAGAAGATAAAACCACTTTTGTTCTCGATTCACTGTAGGTACTAGGTAACATTCCCATGATTCAATTCAGCTCTTAATTTGCCTACCATGCCAAGTTGGTTTTTTCCAACACTGCATAGATTGGACGCTATAGCAGTGGCCAGCTAGGTTATAAATATAATGGAACTAGGTTCTAGTGACCTAGTGGATTGAAAATATGCAACCATGTTCTAGTGACCTACTCGGATCACTGATAGGTACGACGTAGCATCCCATGACTCAATTCAGCTCGTTTACCACTTTTTTTAAATAAAATTGCATACTATGTCATGTTGGCCTCTTGTAACACCATATCTATTGGCAATTTATAGCACTTGCCAGTTGAGTTAAAATTCAAAAGAAACAGGCTTTATTGACCTAATGGATTAATAACCGGTACAGAATATAGATGTTACAAACTGAAGATCTGATGGGCAGGGCAAATATATCGGTTTTTAGCAATGGGTTTAGTTGCTACACCACTGTTCTCTAAGACCACATGATAGTTTGTGGAATGTCTCATATCATTTTCTGATTAATTTTTTTGTTGATATTTCCCTATTGATTTCCTTCTTTCTTCATGTCTCTTACTTTTCTTCTGGTATGTTGGTATCAGTAGCCGAATCTGAATTTCACTTTGTAAGCCTTGTTGTATGCACACGCTTATAGTAGTTGTAGTCGTGGATTACAAATGTTAGTTACAGAATCACAAGTTCTTCCTAAGCAGCCATTGTTGTGTTTTTTTTTTTGTATTAATCATTGTCCATGATGATGTGTAGACTATGGGATCTTGGTCAGCAGCGGTGCGTGCATTCATATGCTGTCCATACAGATTCTGTATGGGCCCTTGCCAGCACCTCATCGTTTAGCCATGTCTACAGTGGTGGAAGAGACCAATCTGTGAGTATTTCACTAACCTAGTTCACTGGGAAAGCTTTGGTTATCAGTATCAATTCTTTGTTTGGACATTTTTTCTTATGATTGATGTATTTTTGCTCTTCTTTTCTATGTTACAGCTATATTTAACAGACTTGTCCACTCGAGAGAGCATTTTGCTTTGTACAGAAGAGTATCCAATTTTGCAGTTGGCGCTGGATGATGAAAGCATATGGGTTGCAAGTACAGATTCTTCGGTTCATAGGTGGCCTGCCGAGGGACACAATCCTCAGAAAATGTTTCAAAGAGGAGGTTCCTTCTTGGCTGGGAACTTGTCGTTTTCAAGGGCGAGGGCTTCCCTTGAAGGATCTACCCCTGTATGCTTTTCTTACTTCCCTGCATTTGTCACTATATGTAGTTGTTGTCAACATCTTTTGATACAGTCAGTCCTTTTAACTTCTACCACTACTAGAACTATCTATCTTAGTTGCTCGGCTTCAGGCTTTTTTTCCCATGCAAAGCATATAATTAAATGGTTTCATAGATTGGGTATACCTAGCCAATCTGGGATCTGATAGTAGAGGTCACCTTGAGTGCACCCAAGTGCTCATCATATTGGTAAGCCTGTTGAGGAACTTTGGAGATGTTGCAGAATGATTGGGAGCTAATGAGGGGCTTGAATTCCAACCTTTCTAGGTTTTGGGGGTAATCGAATAATTGGTTAGCCAAGACTGGTTAAACCTCAGCATCATGAAATGCTACTATGTGTTTGATTATCAATTTCGTTCATTGTGCCATTTGAGGTTGACTTTATTATTAGTTAATTCTTTACTTTTTATATCATTTTAGCTTCTCCTTTATTGATTTGATGATGTTTCTCTAGTTGATTTCCTGGAATATTTGAACCCGTGATTTTAGCAATACGTACTTTGTTGTACCTTTTTTTCCATATAAGGGACATTTGTTAATTTACTTGTCCAGCCTCTATCTTAATAAAATGGTGGTGTATATGCCATTGTCTCACTGCTTATATATTCCAGGTTCCAGTATACCGGGAGCCAACACTGAAGGTACCTGGAATCCCAGCTACTGTGCAGCATGAGATATTGAATAATCGAAGGCATGTACTTACCAAGGTATATGGTTATACCTCTTCTCTTTAGATGGGCATTGACTCATTAATGCATACCTCATCCTCAATACAATTCGCTTATGACCAAATCAGAACAGGCTAATATGCTTTGTTTAATTGGCAGGATACAGCTGGTTCTGTGAAGCTATGGGAGATCACAAGGGGTACAGTGATTGAGGATTTTGGCGAGGTGATATGAATTTACGGTTATTATGTTGTTAATCTGTAATACTCTCTAAAGGCTTCTCAGTTACTTAGGTTTTGGAAGAAGATAAATAACTTTCTGTTGGAGTGATGGAAGGAATTTGTTTTTTAAGAGATGTGCATCTATTTTTCTTTATCCTGTGACGTATTACCAAATGTCTGTACTTTATTTTCTTTGGTTAATGTTTCAGGTGTCATTTGAGGAGAAAAAGAAGGAGTTATTTGAAATGGTGATTATTTTGAATGTTTCACACTTTTTGCTGGATCTTTTATGTTTTCATTTGCGCTTACTGTTTATATTATATTTATTTTGGTTCTCTAGGTGAGCATTCCTGCATGGTTCACCGTGGATACCCGGCTTGGTAGTCTGTCTGTTCATTTGGATACCCCACAATGCTTTTCCGCAGAGATGTATTCTGCTGATCTTAACATTGTTGGAAAACCTGAGGATGATAAGGTACAACCACACTCTTTCACATTTTTTAGCATATATGTGCAGTTGAGTCATTATAGATGCTATGCAAGTATGCATACTAGTTATTGCCACATAGCAGAGAATGTCTAGGCTATTTAGGATTAGCCTTGAGCCAGGTCATCTTGAAATCACGTGGATTTCTAATATTTGTAACTTACTGATATGTTTTTGATAAGTCAATTGGAAGACTTCACAAATGTGGGGCGTTAGTTTGGAGTCAAAGTACCTTAATTCAACAATCTCAACACATAAACTAAAAACGCGAGAATAGGGTGAAAATCCATCTTATAAGTTCTTGACAGGTTTTTACAGAAACTCCCGAACTCAACTTTGATTATAAATTCACACTCGAAATTTTGGCAATCTAAGCTCGCTTACAAAACGGAACACTTTCGGGCGCTCAATAGTCTATACAGCTCTCAAACAACCCAGCGTAATGCTCGCAAGAACCGAACATGAAACTAATCACCAGAGTTTTGTCGCATAAACACTCACATTATTCTTCAATAAAAACCATCAACTCTTTAAGAGGGGAAGAAATTAGATTGAGAGGGGAAAAGGAGATTGAGTGGGAAATCCAACTTATCCAAAGTACAAGATAGAAGCTACCTAAATAGTCTTTGCTTCTATAGGGTAAATTGGAGATTCAAAATCTTTAAGTTATGTCATTCAGGTCAAGCTAGTACTCCCTCCATACATACTTTTTGCGCAGATCTGTAGGAAAGTGATCAACTAGATTAAAAGAAGTGAGTGGGTGGCGTGAGGCACAACTACAGAAAAAGAAGTAGAGCAATTTTTTTTAAAAAAGGGGTATCGTGAATTAAATTGGGACAGTCCAAAAAGGAACTTGTGGCAAATAGATCGGGACGAAGAAAGTACTCAAATTTGTATTTGGAATGTGTACAATCTATATTGTTCGGGCAATGATGGATTGGATGGAGGGAGTTTTAAAAATCATGCAAAGAAAATGGGCTTGCAGAAATCATATAATCTTAGGTAGAATTGAGTGGGGAAGAAGAATCTTTGTGGATGACCTCAGGAGATGAATAATTGGCTCTTGTAAGTTGTGACCGACCTCAGCTTTTGGGATCAAGGTTTTGGTATTCTTTTGTTGTTGTAGCATAATGACTTTAGTTAAGACTTGTAAAAGCTGTTCCAACAATTCAACATCCTGTAATAAATGTTCATAATTCTCTAGATCAATGTCATTTAATGGTTTATTAGAACCGCTTGAGATTTTTTCTGCCGGTGGCTATTAGCTGTTACAGCCTTTTTTGTTTACGTGGTTTTGATACCATATAACTGGCCTGTGCACCTAGTTGAGGTTTTGTTGTCAATGGTCGAAAAATATATCCAATCTGTTGTCTCAGGGTAAGGCCTAGCACATCTGAGTATCTGACAACCTCCTTGGCCCTTACCTGCTTACCTTGCTTAAGAGTGAGAGTTAGCTTGAAGCGTCGGGGTTATGATGTTGTGCATTAATCAGCAGGCCTTGGGGTATATCGGGACATATTGGTACACCCACATCTCTTCTTAAAATGGAACTCCCAAATCAAAAAATGAACTACCAAGTCTTAAACTGAAGTACTAGAAGTTAAAAATAAACACACTAATACTGAAATAGTTGTGAAGTTTGAACCTCTAAAAGCCTACAAAAATGAGATTTTGAAATTCTATAATGAAGAAATCAGACTAAAAAATGAAAAAAAAAAACATTAGTCCAGTGTATGCACCTGGTGTAGGCTAGCTTTTGTATTTACCAATATAGATGTTGCACATTGTAAGGATAAATGTTCAATTGTTGGCATAGAAGAAGTTTTTGGTCATCATGGAATAATGTACTGTATTGATGCTGAGGCTTGAATAATGACATTTTGCAGGTTAATCTTGCTCGAGAAACACTTAAGGGCTTGCTAGCTCATTGGTTGGGAAAAAGAAAACAAAGATCAGGATCTCAATCATCAGCAAATGGTGATGTTCAATCAGTGAAAGATGTCTCTGCCAGAGGCATAACCCACTCAAGAATCGAGGTTGATGGTAATGCAGAAAATGATTCAATGATATATCCTCCATTTGAGTTTTCTGCTGTATATCCTCCTTCCATTATTACTGAGGGTTCTCAAGGGGGTGCATGGAGGAAAAAGATAACGGATATGGATGGTACTGAAGATGAAAAGGATCTCCCTTGGTGGGTTATGGATTGTGTTCTGAACAATCGTCTACCTCCCAGAGAGAATACCAAGTAATTTTCTGCTACCTTTTTGGTCATCTATGTCAAATCATTTAGGAGTGAGAACTAAATTATCACTTCTAGCAGCTTGCTTAACTCACCTATTATATGCGCCGGGCTTTGGTTACTCAGCTTTCTCTTATAGCAGACTATTTTCTCTTTCATGGTTAGGCAGTTAGCCTTTAGGCAATCTATTAAATTGATTTGAGTTGCATAGTATATAAAATTCAATCACCCTGAATTGTGTACATATCAGGGAACCTGTCGATACGGCTAGAAGAAGCCTGGTTTGGGTTCTCTCGGCATTCTCTGTTGTTCCTTGTGTCAATAGTCGATATGTCAAAGTGAATTGTGCTATTTTTCAGTTGTGTCATGGTTTTATAAGAGCTTACTTGTGGTCAGATAATGACACATTTAGCTTTATATTTGTAGGTGTAGCTTTTATTTGCATCCATGTGAAGGTTCTTCTATCCAAATTTTGACCCAAGGGAAGTTGAGTGCTCCTCGTATATTGAGAATACATAAGGTCAGTTGTTACTGTCTATTTTGTCAAGATTTTTCTTATCCATCAGAACTTGCAGTATGTGTTGTGATTCTTATATATGTGTCATGCGGAGTGCTATATCGTTTTATTGAGATCAAGTTTCCTTGACTTTGTTTTTTCACTAAATGTAGGGTAGCTCCTCTTTGGTCTTTGTGTGTGCTGAACAATAGGTATCACTTTTCAAGTTTTGATGCGAACATTTTATGAAGTCTGCGAATAGAGAAATCTATTTAAGTTCACGAACTTTATCACCGAATAGCGAATAGCTGATATAATTACTGGTTTGACTAACTGTTTGTTTTGTATGAGTTGTTTGTATAAAAGTGTTTGGTAAAATTAGCTTATAGCATTAACGTTGCTTAACCTAGTAAAATGACTTACAACATGAATGTATTATGTTACTTTGGAGTTTACCTATAACAAATCTAGTAATGTTAATTGATCTAACCCGTTTGTAAATCACATGTTACTTATATAAATGTATATACATATGTTTTATATAAAGAAGGTTAAAACCGATTCATTGCTAACCACAACTCAAGTAACCGTTGATGAATTTATTATACGGAAAAATATAAAAAAGTGTTGGTAATTTTACATAAAGACTATATGATTATGAAATCAATAGAAGACTAAAAGTGGTAAAAAATATCAAAAAAAATTCTTAATAAATGGTAACATAAAATATTAGTAAAATACGAAAAGGTGGTTGAAGTTATGCATTGACAAGTGCTGAAGTTGAACTGGGTAAATAAATAAGAAGGGACGTATTATATTAGTATTTCTTAATTCATTTTCTACATTTGTTTTCTGATACGAAATGACGTTCTTGCTGCTGCATTTCTGATAGAGTTCAATACTGTTTCCTGGAAGGATTGATTGGAACCCATGACATTTTTTTCTTTGATAAATAAGCTTGTATGGTTTATCCAAGGATCCAGATGTAGAACTTTTTCTTTACTAGCAAATTTGTGTCCGCCATCGAATCCCTGGTCAGTCGAGTGCCTTCATGTTGCCATCCCATGATAGGTGTGGGCTTCTATACCTGCCCATTCTCTTCCAACATCAGGCATCCACAGGCTATACTTTCTTGTAGATATATTACTTCCCCTAAATGTGTTGATGTTATGCTGATCTATCACCACAACTTTTATATTGATTCCATATGTAGCATGCACGCAGATGATGTTGGTTTTGCGGAGTGTAATTTCACTAAGGTTTTAACAAATTCTAACTGAGATTTTGTATATACTCTAATTTGGTTTTATCTCTTAGGTTATCAACTATGTCGTTGAAAAGATGGTCCTTGACAAATCATTGGAGGGTGTGGCTGGAGATGGGACATTTGCTCCTGGGTTGGCAGGAGGACCCTTGCAGCATTCAACAACTGGAGGAGATGGGTCTCTTCGGTCTGGTTTGAGACCTTGGCAGCGGTTAAAGCCTGCCATTGAAATCTTGTGCAATAATCAGGCATGTCAACTCTTAAAACAAATAATCATTTCATATTTTCCATCATACGTCTCCATTCTATCTTCTATCTAGTGAACTTTCATTGATACATGGAAGATGAATGACGACTCTGTTGGGATATACTTCCTCCATTCTTTTAATAAGTGACACACTTGTATAGTGTTTACTATTCACAGTTTAGACTTTAATTAGATTTGGTGATTTATCTTTTAGAAAAAGCATAGTCATGTTGGGTCTTGTTAGATTCTCAACTTGCATTTATTTAAATATCAATTTGTTATAATTTTTACTCATTGATAATCATAGATATTAATGTTTAAAATAATGTATTGACAAGCGTGAAAACATGAAGTGTGTCACTTATTAAGGAATAGAGGTAGTATTCTTTTGTATGCCATGACTTGCCTGAATCTTAGATCTGGAATCATGTGACCTTCTAAATTTTGACACATGAAGTTGGCTTTAGTGAATGGTATTGGATTGTCAAATTTTTTAGGCAGTTGTAGGTAAATAACTATGTCTGTACTGTTTGTAAAATTTTGCACTAGCTACTTCATGTGTTGAATATTGGTGTGAACTTTTTGGTTTTGCAATCTGTTGAGGGTGGGTAACTTTAACAAACTCTATTGCCTTAAAACTGATCCAATCTGTTGAGGATGGTTACATGAGCCTTTTGAAAACCCTATTGCCTTAAATCTGAATCGCCTATTATCCTGTGTATTTTCAGGTATTATCGCCTGATATGAGTTTGGCAACAGTACGAGCTTATGTCTGGAAAAAACCTGAGGATCTTGTACTTCATTATCGTGTGATGCAGGGAAAATGACTTGACTTGAAGCACAAGGTGCGTTTCATGGCTGTACTTTATCTCCTTTAAATAGCTCCAACGTAATGATAGGCGTCATGGTTGCTTTGTTAGTCTTGTTCGGCTGTTGCCTGGATGCTGTTGCTGCCTTCTGTTAGCTTGTAGGTGATCACAGGCAACCATGATTTTTCCCTGAGGCGTACGGAGACTACCCTGTCAGAGGAACTATCTTCTGCTTTGAAGTCTTCAATGAGTTAATTTAACATTGCAACTTCTTGCTTTCACAATGACTGTCCACCTTCTAGTTTGATATATATCATTTTGATTGGCTTAACTGTCAGTGCATCTATTGCACTACCTTTCTCTACTTGCTCTCTATATTCATGGAGTACAAAGGTTTCACTTTTCTTAACTGGACTTGCTCTATATTAGTGGAGTTAAATGTTTGTATATCTGCTGCCCAACTCTAAGTGGTTGTTTGGTTGACATGAGAAAACATGGGAAATAGAAATTCTTAGAAATTAGAAAATAGTTGAGTTGTTTGGTTGACAATAAAATGACAAAATGGAGGACTTTATTCACCTAGGCCCCCCTAGGTAAATAGAAATTCTCATAGGAATTTAATTCCTCCATTGCCAGCCAAACTCTTTAACCAAATTCCCATGAATTTCATTAGGGAACTTATTTCCTGTGAATTGTAATTTCATGGTAATTTTGATTGTCCACGTAAATCAAACGACCACTAAATCTCTTATTTTACATGCAGGTTAGAACTTCCAGTAATGGATTTCAATGGAGCTAGCTGTGTTAGATCATGGTTTATTATCTCATGGGTTGCTTATATTGTTGAGATACGTCGATTGCTTCATTGTATATTGCAGAAGGAATTTGATTGCTGAATTTGGCAGCATTCTCTGGAGTTTTGTGAGAAGTTCCTGATCGGCATTTTCCATTGTCAGAAATGTTTCATAATCCGAAGCTCATATATTTGAAATACGAGCGTTTGCGGTTACCGCAACCCTTATTCATGGAGACTGCTTGCGAAATTGAAGAAATTCTGTGTTCTGTAGAGAGCCAATGCCCACATAGAGCTGTGAATTTCTAGAGGAATGAGATCAGGAATTAGCCTTGTAGATTTGTAACTTAAGGGGTTTCAGTCATAGGAAATAGAAGGGAAGCGAAGCATCTGCTTTATTTAGAATAATTATATCTCCTGCAAATAAGTCAGTCTTCAATTGTCTGCACAGTTACTTATTTGGTATATATTTATTCTCTTAGGCTTTTTGTCCCTTTTATTGGGTTTCTATTTTTCTGGCAACTTTTTGTCCATTTTGCGTACACGTTTCTTTTGATTTTTCGTTTCACATTTGCGTGGAAGAAGGATCCACTTAATATTTGGTTGCCAACATTTTCCACAGCAATATAATGGTAGTACGACTTTTTTCTGGGTGCATATGATTCTACACGAGCTTTCTTTTAACTGTCAAAGTTAAACATTTCACCACTCATTTGGGCATATAGGGAACTCTACGTATGAAATTTGAAAGTTATGTTTTAATGAATTGTGGGATGAGAATGAAGTTGTAGCATTTGCTTATTTGGAATATAAACAATAGAAATGAAAGGGTTATATAGTGAACAGCTAAAGTTTGGAAATTTTCTCTGATTCTCGATTTTCCAATCCGTTTTACTCCCTTGTCTTAGAAAATATAGTTATCCTATTTCATAGATGTACCATTCACATCTATAGGATAGGAACTAGAACTTTCCCCTCCATCTAGTAATTGCTATATAGTGTATTACATAACCTGTTTGTAAAGTGTTCTCTATTTTTTTTTGTACAAAGTTGGTGTATTCAATTTATCCAGTTACTTTTTTCAATCGATTTTTACTTTATTTAAAAAAAATTCCCTGAAATGCTAACGTAAATTCAAATATGATATGGAGGGAGTAGCGAAAATATTTAGTAATAAGGTTTTCATTTTTTATTGTTGTCGTAGAAGATTGTAACCAAAGAGAAAGAGCATTTTATATTTGTCCCTATATTGGAATGTTGTAGCGAGACCATGATGCAAAAGGAAGAGTTTAATGTCTTCTATAATTGTTTTTATTAAATTAAATTTATTTTTGATCGATTGAATTATTTTTTTTGAACTTAACTTATTCGATTAATATATGATATACATTACGCTAATTACTCATATACGTTAGGAAGAATATGATCCTTGAAAATAAAAGGAATGAACTCTATGGAGTAATAAATGTGGGGGAGATGAAGGTAGTATACAAATATTTTCACTCAACCCTTCATGGATGAAGGATCTTACACAAAAGGTTAGAAAAGTTGATCCACCCATTTTCAACAAAAGGTAGAAGTATAGAATTTTAAAGGGCAGTCTGGTGCACGACATGACACGATTCGCCCTAGCACGATATATGAGACTGGTCGTGCTTGGCCATTCTTTTGAAATTTTGGCATGGCTTCATCACGACACGAATTTTCCTTGGATAGTTTCAGGCACAATCTGATATGAAGTGAGATCTGCTAGCCCAACACAATTCATCCGGTTAGAATGATATAAAATGAGGGTACGACTATTAAATTCCAATAAAAAAACCTATTGACAAACCAATGGAGTAATAACAATTATAGTGATCTATATCTATATATATTTCTTTATTGCACACATTAAGAAAATAGATGGTAGCGAGCCTTTTGTAATAATTTTTATACTCTAACCGTCTCAATATATTTGCTACATTCACTTTTTCACAGTTGACAAGTTGCGATTTCAAAAATTGATATCTCAAAATATATATTTGATATACACATTGAGACAGATCAGAGTAGATCTTACATGAATATGTTTTCCGTTACGTATATAAATCTAAATACAGTTTAAGTGGCAAAGTGAATAGTGTTCAAGATGCAATATGTAGCAAATAAATTAGGACGAAGGGAGTAATAAACTACGTATAATTGATATTGACTTAAAGAGTACTTTATGGACCCTTTTGAGATAAATTGAGTACCAATAAGAAAACAATTATAAATACTCCAACCAATTGAAGAAATGAGATTATTAAAAGTTTATTTGAGACAACCATCTAGGAAAAATAAGAAATTTTTTATGGGACGAATGAAATGTTAAAATGCGTGACAAGCATTGTATCCTACAATGTGTCAAACCACCTTATGTAGTAACATTGTCGCTGTTTGTCTCCAACATAATATCCATAACCCTTGGAAACTAATCAAAACATGTGGTATATCTCAAAGTCATGATACTATAACCTTATAATATCACGATCTCTTTACCAAACTATCATTTAAACTTAAAATAAAAATGTCAAACTAAAACTTTACATCACTTTATGTTATTAACTTCAAGCCATTGTTCGGACCCAATAACTAGTTTGTAGTCGGAAAAAAAGGCTATTGCCTATTGACTAATGTTGAATTTTTTGATGGTGCAAAAGTGCAAACGTCTATGTTAGTTCAAAAAGGTAAGGGACACGTGGCGGACGTTAAGAAGTAGTATACTACTAATGAGTAATGACGTAAAAAAGCTACAAATCACTTGGCAACTGCAACTCCACGGTACAAGAAGCAGAATCATTATCAGGCCATCCTACAGCCATGTCTTTATCCTTAACACCACTCCATTTACTCAGGTAATCAATACTTATTCATTATTCCATTTTTGTCTTTTACTCAACCAATGAAATTAACTCAAACCCAATTATTTTTTTTATGCTGAATATTCAATATTGCACATATTATTTCAGCAATTAATTTGTTTGATGCCTGTCAATAATCTCAACTGTTATGTTTACCAAATTTGCTTTCCCTAACATTGTATTTTGCAAGATGAGATTCTAGTTAGGTGGTGCCCACCATACAATCTGCTGAATTATATGTCACTTTCTGTTTATGGGTTTTTCTTGAATCATAAGAAAAAGCTGAAGTATATTCCTAGTGTGAAACTGTTATTCAGTTGGAGAGGTTTTGTAAAGTTTGCTGCTTTTACCTGTTACTGAGTTTAGATAGCCATTTTGTTTGCAGTAATTGTAGTTTGTTCCTGGTTATTGGCTGATTGAAAGAACCATGGCATCGGTACTCGCTTTTCGGGTATCTCATTCTCCTAGTTTCCCCAGAAATTTAGGTTTGAAACCTGGGTTTGGAGGTAGGGTTATGTGTAATTTAGGTGGTGAGAAACCAACAGTATTGAATCCAGATAGTGTTAGTGTTAATGGTGCTCCTGTTGTTAAGGAAAGTGGGAAAATTGGGTCGTCGATTGCTGGAGGAAATGGGCATGTAGGCAGCATTGGTGGAGAGAAGAAAAGGGGCAAGGAAAAGGAGAATGAGCAATTAGAAGTGTTATGGGATGATGGGTTTGGGTCTACAAGTATGAAGGATTATCTTGATATTGCTAAAGACATGATTGAGCCTGATGGTGGACCGCCTAGGTGGTTTTGCCCCGTTGAATGTGGGCGCCCTCTGAAGGGTTCTCCGTTGCTCCTGTTTTTACCCGGTAATTTGAACCTGACCCTAGCTGTGTGTGCGCCCTGATTTTAACTTCTGATGTTGACTAAGAAATAATAGGAGTCATTATGAAAGAGGGCTCATATGTTTTCCCTTCGTTGCGTAATTGATGTACCTTCACATATCTGTTGAATGAATTATTGATTTCAACTTTAGCTGATTCTCACAATTTTTTCACATACAGGTATGGATGGTGTTGGGTTGGGTCTCATTATGCACCACCGAGCCCTGGGGAAGTAAGTCACTGAGTCTGGTTGGCCTCTTGCAGTTACTTTGGGTTTTCAGTACATGACAAAGTTCAGAAACAAAAGGCCGTCAGTTTTAATGCTTAAGGCATCTAACTGTATGTTGGATGATGATTTAGTTTTGTGTATATATGCGGTGCAAAACGTGAAGATGGAATGATTATGATTCTTTCCTCCAGTTTAACCTGAAATCTTTTTAGTACCCCCACGCCTTTTCATTTGAAGCAGAAATCTGGGAATACTCTTTTACTTTTACATTTTTGAATTAATTCTAAGATTTTTTTTTTATATAACCCTGCCTTCTATCATGTGGCTGTTTACTTTTCTAGTTTACTTCACATTTTTCATTTTTCATTTTTCTGCTTCTTGTTTTAGGCTTCTAGACTCAGAGTTAGACAGTAAAATATCTGAACCAGCAAAAATTTAACCTGCTATATGCTACAGAGGTCATTATGCTAGGTATTATATCGGAATTGGGGTCAAAAACATATCTAATACTCTCTGGTTGCAGGGTGTTTGAGGTTCAGTGTTTGCATATTCCTGTTTATGATAGGACACCCTTTGAAGGTATGTTTGTGCTGTTAGTTATTTGGTCTTCTTATTTCATATCAAGCCTTAGAATGAGCTGAAAATGACTACTGCTATACGCCTTCCATTATTATATTTGTCTTCACACATACGTTTGTTAATTGTTATGGAGTAATATAAGTACAAATGTACATACAAAATTGGAAGTAACAGAAAGCGTTTGGATTGAGATGAAAAAGAGTTGATGTCATGGAGAGAGAATAGTTGAGAATATTGTTCAACGTGTTGTTTGTTTACTCAAAAATAGAGGCTTGAAGGCTAAGCCGAAACTGTGAAAGAAAATTAAGGGGGTATCTTCGTATTTGGCTGCATATTGCTTCTAGCCATGTTAGTACCTTGTAGCAATTGTTTTCTTTGATCTTATTGTATATCTCTTCCCTCTTTAATCAGCCTATAGGCCTTACTTGTTTTCTTGCTGCTTCATGTTTTCAGCCTAGTGGTGGGCTCATTATTCCTTAGTCAAGGTCATTGTGTCTTTCCCGACGGAGCATGGTTGACCCTAACTCAAGATACACTTAAAATTTATATAGATGTGGAAATAGGAATTATTGCATGTGTTTGGACTCCATGTCATCTTCTTAAGGTTCATGAGATACTATTTTATGTGCTGGCACTGTGAAGCAATTAGTTTTTTTGGGAACACAGTTGTAGTTATTTTAAACAGGGAGCATTATAGGGGAAATCTGTTCCACTTCATCTGTGTGTAAGAATAAGACAAATTAATCCAAAGGTAGTTTGTAATTTGTGATGTGGCTGTGAAATTCTGATAAAAGGAGCTTCTGAGGTCAAAAAGTAGCAGTAGTTTCAAGTTTCGGAAGTTGAGGGTTGGGGGTTATGACTTGAATGTGTAGTCGGTGGAGGTCTGCTTAGTATGATGCAAAAGGCCATATGCATGTTCTTGCCATCACCTACACTCATCTCAAAGCAAAGTAGTGTATGTAGAAGTTGGTCTAAGGTTACTGCAAGCTTGTCATCAAACTGAATGCTAAGCATGTGGATATATCCTGTGACCTGAAATACTTTTAGTTCTTAAAGTTTCCTCTTCTGCTGCAAAGGGCTGGTGGACATTGTTGAAGGAGTTGTTCGGAAAGAGCATGCTTTGTCTCCAAAGAAGCCCATTTATCTGGTCGGAGATTCCCTGGGAGGATGTCTAGCTCTTGCAGTTGCTGCTCGCAATACAACGGTTGACTTGATATTGGTACTTGCTAATCCTGGTCAGTGAGGAGATATGTATGGATGTTTGCTAATCTTATCACTACTTGCTTTCTTTTATGCAACTCCGGTTGACAGTTTGATGTGTTTGCAATCTGTGGCATTTTATAGCGACGTCACTGGATATGAGCCAGCTTAAACCATTGTTTCCTATCTTGGAGGCATTGCCGGATGAGCTTCACAATGCGGTTCCATATCTCCTTAGTTTTGTTATGGGTATGTATTATTAGCAATGGACCTATCATGTGTCCTAATATTTGTAAAGGAAATTACAATTTATGTTGTATCAATCATGCCTCATATAGCCCCATAGGTTGCTCAAGAATTTGGGATGTCTTTGTATCTACGTCTATGTATAATATAATGAAGAATATTGTACCAAAAAAGAATTGAAGCTCACAGGGGACAAGGTGTGGCAGAAACTCCGGCTAATAGTTGAATACTGAAACAAATAGTCAGATGTTACCGCATGCTAATTGAAATAACATCTTCAGATGCTCCTGCAGCTTTGCACAAAAGAAGCTAAGAATTATTTTGCCTTTTTCAAAGGACTTTTAAAGAAACCTCTATGTAATTTTTTCTGTAATATACTTACACAGTTGCACTTGATCTCCAGCCACATGCCCCAGCAGTATTACTGTTTCATGATGCAAGAAGTACCCTGTTGAGTCTAAAAGTTATACTTAGTTTTTTTACATTTATCATAGTAAGGGCATATTCAATTCGCTTTGGTTTCAATAGCTAACAAACCATTCCTAATATCAGAGTGGCATAAAGTTTGAATGCAAGTTTGATGCGAATTATCATAGTCACTCGTCATCTGTAGGTTATATCATATGGCCTTCCTCTATTTTGGTGCTATTTTGCTTTTTGTCTGGTGATTTTTTTGTAGCTTTCTTATCTAGGGCTCTCGAGTTCTAGGAAGAAATTTGTCGTTTTTGTCATCATCTATTGTGTACAGATTGACTATTATTGTACACAACTGCACATCCACTGCCTTTTTCTTAAACATAAATACATTACTTAACTACTTGTACACCATCTTCAGGTGAACCAGTGAAGATGGCTATGGTCAATGTTGACAAGAAGCTCCCCCCAAGTCCGATGCTTCGACAATTGTCTGAAAATCTCACTGATTTGCTGCCACGGTTGTCTGTAAGATTTTTTCTAATGTTTCTAAATTGTTGTTTTCCGACCACCTTATTATACCCTGTACTCTGCCTCCTACATCGTGTAAGAATCTTCATTCTCTATTGTATTGCTGGGAACTGATACAGGAAACGAGGATGCAGAAATGAGCTGACAGATTTTTCATAGTTCATATGTATAGGAATATATGAAAAATCAAAACTGAGATAAATCAGTATTTTTGCTTAAAAATCTAAAATGTTCGGTTTGTCACTAACAATAATGTACGCCAGGGTCTACCGCTGCCCTTCTTAAAATTGATATGTCAATTCTTAAAGTTGAAGTACTAGAGATTAAAAATGAACAACCTAAACGAGTTGTAAATCTCTTAAAGCCTAAAAGATAATATTCTGAAGTTTATAAATGAACAAATCAAACTTAAAAATGAACAAACAGAACGTATGCCAGTTTTCATCCAAAATGTAATTAATGAATTGAGCCGAGTTAGTATTTTTTTCTTTGTTTTTCGAGATTATTAGAAAGACAGGGTCATTTTGGGACTGTAAAGATCCTTGAAGGGAAAATAGTGTTAGTGCTAGTAACCGGAAAACAAAGATGAACACAAATGGAAACAACAACGTACAAAACGTCCTCTAGGCGTGTATGGGAACACTTTCCCAAAAGCGATATTCCGACCCTATACGAAGCACGGGTTGCACGGAATTCACCTCCGAGATACAAAGAAGAGAACAGTGATTATCACGCTCGTATGAGAATCACCAAATGAGAACAAACGTGTTTGTAATTTTTGCTTTGATGATTAAATAATCAAGAACTTGAGAGAGAGTGCTTTGAGAGAGAAATGCAATAATGAACATAATCCTACATTCATCAGAGGCTTGGCCTCTTATAATGCACGTCAAAGCCTTGGAAAAACCGACCACAACCGCTCATTAAACATGAAACGGTCTAATTTAGACGTCCGCAAAACTACCCAGTCGCGACTCGCGATACAGGTTTTGAGTCGCTACCTTAAG
The DNA here is from genome assembly GCA_947645195.1 of Patellifolia procumbens. Classification (NCBI taxonomy): domain Eukaryota; kingdom Viridiplantae; phylum Streptophyta; class Magnoliopsida; order Caryophyllales; family Amaranthaceae; genus Patellifolia; species Patellifolia procumbens. Next base: position 91,517 of record CANSGD010001085.1, read on the forward strand.
GAAATTTTGGAGCACCTCTTTGGCAGTGGCTCGTCGCGAGTCACGACAAACGTCGCGACCAAGCCAAGACACAGGTCGCGGGGGGCGACCCAGCTCGCGGGCCGCGAGCGTGGGCTGAGCTCCTCCTTCGCTTCATTGCTTGAAGCACTTCAATGGTTCATGAAGTATAGTTTCCAAAGCTTTAACACATAACATGCGTATCCAAACATTACTTAAGTAGCGACACCAAAACCAAGCATCTTAAGTTAATGTTTCATGAATATTATCAACCAAATACTCTAAATATTCAACAATCCTCCCCCATTTAGAGTATTCTAAAAGATACTAAGCACAAAACACATCATCAAAACAAACAACCTCATGCATCAATGAAAGTGTACTAAGACTTGAACTTCCACCTAGTATAATATACATTCCAAGAATCCGTATCCGAAAGGTGTCGCAAGCGATTGAACCAATCTCAATACATAGTGGAAAACTTGAAGATACTATACACACAAGATTAACTATTTGAACTCATTAAACTTGATACTTAAAGCCATGTGTCCGTATCATTCATAAGTGTATCATAGCTATGCCCCTATAGCTATTTGAAGCGGCTAAACTTCACACTTACATAGGTATAACTCTTAAACAAACATGCCACTATGACAAGGCATAACAAGAGAACTATTAAGTATATACAACCTCTTATCAACATCATAGTCAATATAAGAACAACACTTAGAGGATACTTACAAATGTTCTTCAATCATCAAATGAAGGAATTAATCTTATTGAATTTAAGACCCAACGTCTTATTGGGCGTTAAGTTAAGATTCCCTCACTCGTGATTAACTAAGGGCTCCAATCCAAGACCGATTGCCATCCTCTTCACCGTATCTCTAGCCAAGGCCTTAGTAAAACAATCCGCTAGATTATACGTAGTCCGCACATAGTCAACAGTGATAACACTATCCTTGATAAGTCCTTGAATATAGGAATGCCGCACACCAATGTGCCTTGACTTACCATTATAAACTTGACTATATGCCCTTGCCAAAGCTGCATCGTTATCACAATGTATCGCTATGGGCGATATTGGTTTTGGCAACAAAGGAATCTCAATCATGAGATTCTTTAACCACTCCGCCTCTTTACTAGCCGAGGACAAAGCTATGAACTCCGAAGTCATGGAGGAGTCCGCAATGCAAGTTTGCTTCTTAGAAGCCCAAGAGATAGCACCTCCCCCAAGTAGGAAAACAAACCCACTTGTAGAAGAGTGATCCTCTCTATTTGAGATCCAACTTGCATCCGAATAACTTTCTAAAACCGAAGGATATCCACTGTAGGATAAACCATAATCTTTGGTTTTCCCCAAATACCTTAAGACACGACGAATAGCATGCCAATGCTTCATACTAGGGTTACTAGTATACCTACTAAGCTTTCCTACCGCAAAAGCGATATCCGGCCTAGTACTCGTCATAGCATACATCAAACATCCTATGACCCGTGCATACTCAAGTTGAGATACCGCACTACCATCATTTGGCATTAGTTTTTCACTTGGATCCATAGGAGTTGATACAAAAGAGACATTAAACTTCTTAAGTACTTTTTCAATGTAGTGTGTTTGAGATAAACTCAATTTACCATTGCTTCTTTTAATTCTTATGCCTAGAATGACATCCACTTCTCCTAAATCTTTCATGGAGAACATTGATGATAGGAAAGCCTTTGCCCACTCAACTTGTGACAAATCAGTCCCAAAAATCAACATGTCATCTACATATAGACAAATCATAACACCATGACCTAAGTCATCAAATTTGCTATATACGCACTTGTCCGAATTATTCAATTTAAATCCGTTAGACAACACAACCTCATCAAACTTTTGATGCCATTGCTTGGGTGCTTGTTTTAGCCCATACAAAAATCTAACGAATTTGCAAACTTTACCTTCTTGACCTTTTACAACAAACCCTTCGGGTTGTTTCATGTAAACCTCCTCATCTAGCTCTCCATTTAAGAACGCTGTCTTAACATCTATTTGATGGATCACAAGGTTGTGTATAGCCGCAAGAGCAATCAACAACCTTATAGTAGAGATTCTAGCAACGGGTGCATATGTATCGAAATAATCGATACCCGGCTTTTGGGAAAAGCCTTGAGCCACTAACCGGGCTTTGAACTTATCAATAGTTCCATCGATTTTCATTTTCTTCTTGAAAATCCATTTACACCCAATAGGTTTACACTTGGGAGGCAAATCCGCCAAAAACCATGTGTTATTCCCCATGATGGAATCCATCTTATCATCAATAGCTTCCTTCCAAAAAGGAGCATCTTGAGTTCTCATGGCCTCACCATAAGTCAAAGGATCACCTTCCACATTAAACACATATGGAAATTTAGTCAAAATAGAACTTCTAGATCCTTCAACCAAATATACATGAAAATCCGGGCCAAAGGATTTCTCCTTTCTTGCCCTTTTACTTCTCCTAGGTTGTGATGAAGTCGATGCTACCTTCTCTTCTAGAGTTTGTTCATCTACTTCATGATCATCTAAAGACCGAACATCTTCTTGTATTATGGTACTTGGAGTTACATCCTTTGGTCTAGGAATTGATGAATATCGATTTTCATCAAATATTGCATCTCTTGACTCCACAATAGTGTGAATTGACCAAACATCATTTTGTTCTATAACATAGAACCTATAGGCCTTGCTATGAATAGCATACCCTATAAAGATGCATTCAACTCCCCTTTCACCTAACTTTTTACGTTTAGGTTCCGACACTTTTACAATTGCCCTACAACCCCAAACTCTAAGATAACTTAGATTTGGTTTTCTTTTGTACCATAATTCATAGGGTGTAACTTTGTTCTTTTTCATAGGAACGCGGTTTAATAAATAACAAGCCGTTAAAACCGCTTCACCCTAAAATCCATCACTTAAACCCGAATAGGATAACATAGAATTTACCATTTCTTGTAAAGTTCTATTCTTTCTTTCCGCTATACCATTTTGTTGTGGTGTATAACCCGCGGTTCTTTCATGTATAATTCCTAATGATTGGAAATAACTAGGATCATGGTATTCACCACCCCTATCGGTTCTAAGCCGTTTTATTTTGTCATTTAGTTGCAATTCAACCTAGTTTTTATAGATATTAAACTTATCTAGATCTTCATCTTTAGTGAATAGATGATAAACATAACAATACCTAGAATGATCATCTATAAATGTTATGATATACTTCTTATTACCTAAAGAAGGAGTGCTATGGAAGTCATATAGATCACTATGCACCAAATCAAGCAAATTAGTATCTCTTTCCACATTATTTGGGAAAGAATTTCTTGTTATCTTAGTAAGCATGCATGTTCTACACTTCTCTATGCTTGGATGAAAACTAGGAATCAAATCATCCTTTGACATAGAATAAAGCTTTCTATAATTAACATGACCAAGCCGGTAATGCCATAGAGAAGAACTATCATTAACAACACAAATATTGTTTAAGAAAGTATTCGAAATACTTAACTTGAACATACCATTACATAAATAACCCAAACCAACAAACGACCCTCCCTTAGATAAAATAAACTTGTCCGACTCAAATACCATTTTAAAACCTATTCGATTCAAGATAGCTCTCGAGACTAGATTCTTTCTAAGGTCCGGAGCAAATACAACATCTCTTAAAACAATAGACTTTCCGGAACTAAAAACTAGCTCAACTTGACCTACTCCTAAGACTTTAGCAGTAGATCGTTCCCCATGTAAAGAACTTCTCCTTCATCCGCCTCCTTGAAAGTCTTGAAGAGTGATCGTTCCTTGCATACATGTCTTGAAGCTCCCAAATCGATGTACCATGAACAATCATCCTGTACACAAAAAGATTTCAGAAATCGTACACACATAATTCAAAACGGAATTAAGTGAAACTTGTGCACAAGTACCTTGCTTGGGTTGGGTATGGCTTGACTCCCCTTTCCCACCACCTTGCCCATTCTTGTTCATCTTTTTCTTCCAAATGGTGCAATCCTTCTTGAAGTGACCGGGCTTTCCACATTCCCAACAAGCTCGTTGTTGTCCTCCTCCACCAAACTTTGGTTTCTTACCATAGTTTCCTTTGGTGAAGTTATGTGCCCTCTTCTTAGGATTAGAGTCATGAGACTTTCCATCCTCCACCATGTTAATAGTGGAAGAATTAGGATTTACCTCCTTTTGACCATCTTGAACCCGAATGCGCTCTTCAATCCGAAGATGAGCAACCAATTGTTCAATAGTCATTTCATCTTTCCTATGTTTCAAGCTATTTCTAACATCTTTCCAAGAGGAGGGTAATTTATCGATTATTGAAGAAACGGCAAATGTTTCATCCATACTAATATCATGTTGTTTAAAGCTTCCTAAAATTCTTTGGATTTCATGGAATTGCTCCACAATTGGCCTAGACTCAACTATTTTAAAGTTATTAAAATTGCTCACTAGAAATTTCTTACTAGAAGCGTCTTCGGCCATATATTTAGACTCTAAATCATCCCAAAGAACTTTAGCGGATTCATAGTATTGATAAATATCAAAGAGATCATCGGACATACCATTAAGAATGTGACCACGGCATATGTAGTCGTCGTTCTCCCACTTCTTCCTCTTCCTCGTAGCCTCAATCGTCTCATCATCCACTTCAATAGGCTTCGGGGATGTGAGAACGTACACCACCGCCAAAGAGGTAAGAAGAAAGTGCATCTTCTTTTGCCATCTACGGAAACCCACGCCTTCAAACTTATCAAGTTTGTGGAAATTCGCTGTCATCTCACGAAGTGTAGCCATCTTCAAGTATATATCGCTTTTGGATTGTTAGTGCTAGTAACCGGGAAACAAAGATGAACACAAATGGAAACAACAACGTACAAAACGTCCTCTAGGCGTGTATGGGAACACTTTCCCAAAAGCGATATTCCGACCCTATACGAAGCACGGGTTGCACGGAATTCACCTCCGAGATACAAAGAAGAGAACAGTGATTATCACGCTCGTATGAGAATCACCAAATGAGAACAAACGTGTTTGTAATTTTTGCTTTGATGATTAAATAATCAAGAACTTGAGAGAGAGTGCTTTGAGAGAGAAATGCAATAATGAACATAATCCTACATTTTATAATGCACGTCAAAGCCTTGGAAAAACCGACCACAACCGCTCATTAAACATGAAACGGTCTAATTTAGACGTCCGCAAAACTATCCAATCGCGACTCGCGATACAGGTTTTGAGTCGCTACCTTAAGGAAATTTTGGAGCACCTCTTTGGCAGTGGCTCGTCGCGAGTCACGACAAACGTCGCGACCAAGCCAAGACACAGGTCGCGGGGGGCGACCCAGTGGGCTGAGCTCCTCCTTCGCTTCATTGCTTGAAGCACTTCAATGGTTCATGAAGTTTAGTTTCCAAAGCTTTAACACATAACATGCATATCCAAACATTACTTAAGTAGCGACACCAAAACCAAGCGTCTTAAGTTAATGTTTCATGAATATTATCAACCAAATACTCTAAATATTCAACAAATAGCTTGCTGGTCATTCCAAGAACATGTTTTCCCCCCAGATTTTCTTAGTTTTTAGTGCATCAACTAATCGAACTCTGATGGAATTTTCTTTTTTGTTGATCTATCATTGGTTTCTTGATCTATCATTGGATGTGAAACACTCAGACTTGCTTATAAGATGTTTGTCTCTTGGTATATAGTCTACCTCCATTGGCCATAAGAGGTGTGTGACTAGGATTAGGATTTGAGAGTAAATTAATTTTAGTAGAGCTGGCACGAACCCGATACGAGAAAAGCGAGTTATTGCTGATAATTTTCAAATATATAACTTAAGTCTATAGTTATGGTGCTTTACCCGTATCAAAAACTACTCTTGTATTGTTACTTTCATGTTATAGACCGGATTTGATGGACAAGGTAGATGATAATGTAAGGGAAGGATTAATGATTTTAATGGTGATATAAGAACTAGAATTGGAACTTGGATTGATAGGATGAATATATTACATAAACCCTAAGAATAATACAAGCTAAGTACTACACTACAAAAGATTCATTCTCTCATTAATTTTCATGATCCCCACACTCTCTCTACTTAGCTCTATTTATAGATAAGTTAACCCTAAAACCTCTAATCCCTAAGTTATTATAAACTACCTAAAATACCCTTAGCCTAGTAATATCGATTCATTACATTTCAGAAGGAGTTTTTGTAAGTACATCATATGAGAAGTTATTAGTAAGTTCGAACTATACCTATTTGCTTCCAGCGGGTTTCTCTGGCAAACAACTGCTCAAAAAACTTGTCTCCAATTTTGCAAACCTTGATATTCTAGATCTTACTTTCCAAAGGTTGTTCGAATTGGTAGCGGTAGTGGTGGTTGTGGTTTAGAGCAATATGATCAGTGGATGATTGAGGAATTCAAGTAGGTGGACGGGATGGAATGGTGGTGGTGGTTTATCGGGAGGGGGGGGGTTGGAATGGCGGTGGTGGTTAATCGGGCGGGTGGTTGGGTGGTGGTGATTAATATAGGGTGGTTATAATTGCAGTAAGAGAGGGGGGGGTGCTGGTTAATTGTGGTAGAGAAGGGAGTGAGGGGAGACGGGGGTTATTAAATGAAATAAAAGGTTAATAAAATGGGATGGGTGGAGTAATTTGAGTTAGATTGTTGGGGATATTCAATAACGGCAATCATGGTATTGTACCACTCAAGTTTACCATATATAGCTTGGTTGCGTGTAATAGGTTTTTTTTACCAAAAGGAAAGTGTTGCAAGTAATATGAAACGGAGGAAGTATGTTTAACACAATAAACTCATAACAACGTATATTGATTTGTTGTTACTATAATTCCTTCTTTTGGGTAATACATTTTTTCAATCTCTTATTTGACTATTATCTCTTGTTTCATTCTCAGGTTATATCTCATCTCATTCCCAAGGACACACTTGTTTGGAAGCTTAAGCTGCTCAAATCAGCTGCTGCATATGCCAATTCTCGACTGCATGCTGTGAATGCTGAGGTGCTAGTGCTTGCTAGGTTCGTTGCACAGTTTCTCATTAAACAGCTGTTTGACTTGAGAGAGGAAATATCTTAAAAGTCCTATTTATCCCAATGAATTGAACTAGGATTATAGTGATTAATAATATTCAAGATGAGAGACTATTTGATGCTTTGATCCCTCTGTAAATTGACAATTATGATTCCGTTCCTCTCCCCGAAGAAAGTAAATAAGAAACTGAGAACCTCCACAGGACTACTGGTAAACCGAGCCGAATAAGCCTGGTCATAATTGAGCTTACATAAATTATTTTCTTGGTTTTTTTCTTCTTTGCTGAGACAAGTAGCATCAGTGTTTGAAATAATTCATTTGAAAGAGGATTCTTGGTCATCAAACCACCTATTTTGTCGTGTTTATACAAATTTTATCCAATGCTTTATGCACTTCAATGGCAAAAAGAACAATGTTGTAGTGTTGTATAGTTGCTGTTTGGTAAATATTGTAAGTTGGTGCTTAGTTACATCTTAGTAATGACACCAGTCTCGATTTACTATACTTAAAAGTTGTAAAAACAGTTCTATGTCTATCTGGCTTTTCAGCTTAAAAGATAACATGCTTCCTAGTGGAGATGAAGCAAAAAGACTTTCTCGGTTGCTGAAGAATTGTGAAGTTCGAACTTTCAAAGAGAATGGGCATACACTTTTGTTGGTAGGTTTTCTCTATGGTATTGGTTCCTAGTTTCTTTACTTTTATTTACATTCAACAATCTGTAGGTAAGCTGTAACTCCGGAGTTTCCCACCTTTCAAGGAGAATCTTATACGTTCTTTCTATCAGTAGATTGTCACATGCCATATGACCATATCAGTTCCATGGCAGCAGCCTATTGTTGGTACCAGGGTCGCGCATGTCGCTTTAGTCTATAGATAGGGTTACAGGCTACTAGAGAGCATTTCCTTTTCTTTTCACCCCCAATAAAAATTTGTAACTATACTTTCTTCTGCTCTCGCAACGCTCTTGGGGAAAAAAATATAGAAGACCAGTAAGCCTGATTTGTGAATGCCAAACAACATAAATCTCATTATTTTATTTTCCCTGTGACCTACAGATTCCTCCTCCTTTATATCCTGATTTTAGCTGTCATGTCCTGGATGACTGTTTGCCAATCCGTTGCTCTAAGCTCTTACTACATATTATATTAAAGTTTTCAATATACCTAACCCAAGTTATAGTGGATCTATAATATTCTAACCATTCTAATATCAAAGTTGTTTTGATTAAGGGTAAAGAATTGTGCGTGCCTCTGATTTGACTAATCGATCATGGTTGAACTGTAGTGCTTTGGGAAGCGAGACACTTTATTAAATGTTTGTCAACGCGCAAGATTAATGCAAGTGTTGGGATAGTAGGAATTTATTGTAAGAGAGGAGCGAATTGACTTGTGTCACATCATGATACTAAATTTTGTAATGAATCGATATTACTAGGCTAAGGGTATTTTAGGTAGTTTATAATAACTTAGGGATTAGAGGTTTTAGGGTTAACTTATCTATAAATAGAGCTAAGTAGAGAGAGTGTGGGGATCATGAAAATTAATGAGAGAATGAATCTTTTGTAGTGTAGTACTTAGCTTGTATTATTCTTAGGGTTTATGTAATATATCCATCCTATCAATCCAAGTTCCAATTCTAGTTCTTATATCACCATTAAAATCACCATTTCCTTCCTTACATTATCATCTACATTGTCCATCAAATCCGGTCTATAACAAATTTCCGAAGATTCTTTTATAGTTTAAAGTTTAAACACATAGCTTGCTCATTTGAAAATGTAGTCTGTGACTAGAATGGTTGTTCGATTCTTACGTAACACAATGTCTTACAAACCACACTGCAATTAGTACAATTCATTTCTGATTATGTAGTTATAAGATAATGTATCTGGGTATTAACCTTTTGGTGTGCAGTATCTTGTTAGAAACTAGACTGCAATTTATCTGCTCACTTTCAAAAAAGCTAACCAAAACACTTAACGCAAGCAAGATATGGTACGGTACTGATATGCTGCATTAATGAAACAGGAAGATGGCATCAATCTGCTCACTGTCATCAGAGCCACAGGAAAATATCGTCGTTCAAGGAGGCTGGATCATGTCACTGACTTCGTGCCTCCAAGTCTGTCAGAGTTTAAATTTGGATTTGATCAATATAGTGGGTAATTATCAAGGTCACATTGTTTTCACATATTAGAAATCCGCCAATCTATTACTAAATTCATTTTCTTATTGCTCTACAAAATACACTTCTGTTTTGCTTGACTTTTTTATGTGGAACTTTTGGGGACAACCTCTTAACAGTCTTTGATTAGTAGGAGCTGTGCCGCGTACATATCCTGCCATATGGGATTAATACTAGGTCCTTGTTGTTAAACCTTTTAAATTAACCAAATATATAACCTTTTAGCTTGTTTGATAATCTTAACTTCAAAAAGTAAAAAAGTATGGGATAAGTGGAATCTTAGCTTGTGATGGAGGCATCATATATCCTGTCCCATTTACACAAAACCGCAAGCCAATAACTCTTTTAGTGTTGAAAGGTCTACTTAGAAGCTGTGAAAACCACTCAAGAAGTCCAGATGTGCATGTGAAACACACATACCTGCATGCTCGCACATGACACCTTGAAGCTTAGTTCGAATTGGTACCAGGATCTATAAACTGTCGCCAGTACATATTTTGTACTCATACTAATGCACACACATACAACCATCAAGGCTTCAATCTATTTGATCTTAGGACCTATGAGCTATCTGCCTATCAGTACTCAATATATCTAGAGCTGCTATCCTTTGATCTCTTGTGGACCATTTGTTTATAAAGAGAAAATGAACAGGAAGGCAAGGATTTAAATTCTTCATCTGCCTCATCTAGGTGTATGAGTGTATCATGTATGCTTTACTCCAGGGCAAAAGTTTTATGTTAACCCTTTGTGAGGTCTAGGAAGACCTGAGCGCCTATTCTAATGGTTCTGATTTAGGGATCACAGTTCTTAACTTCTTATACAAGCCGTCTCCTTAAATCCTTGTGCAGTTTGTGGTTTGATTGAGACTTTGCATTCAAGTATTGACACTCATAACTTCATAAGTCATATGATGGAGGTTGCTGGAAGCTCATTGTAGGCATTTTTTGTGCTTGTTATAATAACATTTCTTTGACTGGGTAATTTCCTTATGGGGGGGTGGTATGATGTCACTACTTATATAGTTTATCTACCAGACTCTTTATCTTTCAAAAGACAAGTGGTCTAGGAAATAAATGGGATGTCTCAGCACAATAGTGGCTTACAATGCTATCATCATAATGTTGTTGGGTTATTTCACTATGATATTTTGGTGCATATTAAACAGAGATGAGAGAAGAAAGCTTCTTACAACCTTTCAAAAGAGATAAATAATGTTTTCATCTGTAAGCTTTCTTGAGATACATTTGGCGTCTAGTATCTGGATTGAGGGAGGGGTGGGGGGGGGGGTTGGGGGTGTCATAATATAGTTTATTAACAAACATGTATTGACTAGACAACCATGCCTTCTTGATGTTGGTTTTGTCACCTTCTCCAAATTAGCCGATGCTTGACATCTTTATTTGGTAGTTTTTATTATCTTCATTTCTGCTGCCTGTTTCAGTCTTAAGGTCTATGCTTTCTTTCTTGTTCTTCTAAGATATTAAGCGGAAATTGACAATGGGGACTAATAGTTGTCTCGAGTATGTTCATTTTAGGCCCTTCTGCATGCATAACCGTGTGCTTATCAGCCTGGTTCTTAATACTGCCTTCACTTTGTGATTTTTAAGTTGCTATGAAATTGCTAGCTATAAGAAGCTTTATAACTTACTGACTGCCTATGTATCATATGAATTTCAGGTGGCTTCAATATTATTCCAGTCCTGTGCTGTTCTCAACATTAGGAGATGGAAAGATAGTTCAAGGTCTCAGTGGGGTGCCTAGTGAGGGTCCTGTCTTACTAGTAGGCTATCATATGTTGATGGGTTTGGAGCTCTCTGGCCTTGTTGAAGGATTTTTAAGGGAGAAGAAAATTATGGTTCGAGGTTTAGCTCATCCAGCATTATTTGCTTCAAGTTCCTCAAACAATGAATTGTCATATTTTGATTACACGAGAGTATTTGGTGCAGTACCTGTGACTGCCAGCAACTTCTTTAAATTGTTTTCAACAAAATCACACATACTTCTTTATCCTGGTGGAGCACGTGAGGCTCTACATTACAAGGTAAGTAACATTTATTTTTATTTAATCAATCTACCAATTGAATACGTCGACCTTTTGCTTTCATATCTGTGAAACATTAGTTATTTATCCTTTTTGAGCTCTTCCCAGATAACTGAAACTAAAATGTACCCAGGGAAGATGAGCATTTGAATTTTATCTATGGTCTAGTATAATCATACCTCCCAACTGAGTTTAGCAACTTGTAGCATCCTGCTTGAGGTTTAAAAGTACTGCATACTTGCCTTTATATGATCGGGGAAGTAGTATATCGTGTCTTAATCAAGAAAGGGACAATATTTTGAAAGAATTAATGATAACTGGTATATATGATGGTAATATTAATATGTGGATTATTCTATTCTGACAATATAAGAACAATGATTAATATCATGAAGTTCAACATGCAGCTGTATGATATTGACATATTGCACGCCCTGAGAATTATGATTCACCTATTTGTTCAGTGATTTGTTGATGATTGTCAAATATAAAATCTCATTAAAACCTAGAGGAACCTTCTAGTCAGGTTGGTTAATGAGTCACTAAGTAGATCCTTTGGTCTTCTTTTAATATGTCATCTTATCTTTCCATCTAATTCTTCCTCATAAATCCCACATTGAAGGTTTCTCTTAAAGTAGGAGACACACAATTTAGCCATGTGGGATGTGGCCCATATCAAATCTCCAAAAAATGTTGACGAGTGACTCAAAAAGCTGGAATTGAGAGTTTGTGAGTCAGTGAATGTAGTTTTCAGGGAAAATCCATGAGGAAAATGAGCTCTCTTTAGGTACATGCATAATTACAAATCATGAGGCAAACAAGGAAGATTTAGCTATCTATTATTGTACGCGCTTCTTATCTTTAAGTCAAGTAAAAGACATACTTTGCTTGATTTTCTTTTCTTCCTTTTCCTTTTAATTTATACTTCATTGCATTGATTTTCCTTGTCATGACAAGGAAATTGACAACCTAAGAGCTCTGCTTGTCACAACGGCTACACATAATTTCAACAATTTTCAAACTACTAGTGTTTTTCTCTCTACCATACCAAAACCCCATTCCATTGCTTTTCACCAGGATGCGACTATCTTCTGTAGCTCTTTGATAAGAGAAATATATTCCAAATCGGTTTGCCATCAATAATGGAGATTAAATTGTAAGAAATTGGCCGTCTACAATGTTGATTATATGCTCTTTAGGATGTGCTAATTCTATGCTCTTTGGGATGTTTTTCCTGAGGGAGACGTTGTATTGTACTTAAACTTTGTAATACCTCTTACCAATGTGAATGAAGGGTACGATTAGCTTAGGAGTGACTATATAGTCCAAGAAGCAAAGCCTTTTATCTTTGGATGGAAGTGTTGGGGTTTGCATTATTATATTGTGTTGCATAGGTTTTTGGATAATTGGTTTATGATCCTTCACTGGGAATTGATCACCGAGGATCATCTCATGGCTATTGAGAACGAATAATTGCTGGTTCCATTTTCAATTAGTCCCTCTTTCTCCTACGGAACCAAGATTGAAAAGATCGTAAAACCAGTCATTTTTCTTAAAGTTCGAATGCATTTGGCCTTGAACATAGGAGCAGTGCAGGACAAAAGCCTCACACGATTTTGAGCGAGAAGTAGTAGTTATGAATTCTCTCCCAACTCTGACTCTCCAACTCTTGTTATGCTATTCTTTCTGTTGTTTGTATGTAGCTGCCTATATTAACATTGACTGGGTATCGGGTATAGATTTTCTAGGCCTTTGATGAGCGTTGCCGACTTTTATGCTGTTAAAAGAGCAAGATGTATGATTAACTTATAAGTGATTAAACCCTCCTACCAAAGCAACTAACCTTTCTCCTTTCAGGTTTAGTTGGACTTTAATTTATGAAGTTTCTATTTCGGGAATTGCCCAAACTTGGAGGTGATAGTACTTCTAGAGCTATGCCGTACGTACCTCACAGGGATTTTATGCGGCATTGCATATTACTAATACGCTTTCTTGGCTATAGATTTCTATCATATGAGAGGCTGTTAACTTTTTAGTCTCTAGAGGAAGATAGCTTTAGTTTAAAGTACTCGTAGGAAAACATTCTACAAGTTCTAAGTTTTCCCACCAAGCAAGGCTTGGTCTAGTGGAAAGGAGAGAGCCTTCCAACCTAGAGGTTGGAGGTTCAATCCCCACTACGGGCACTTTGTCATTCCCCCCCCCCCCCCCTCTCTCAAAGTGTCTTGGCCCATTAAGACCCAAGCGGGGTCCGGGCCACTTCTTACCAAAAAAAAAGTTTTCCTTGTTTATCTCATGTGATGCTCAGATGGTTGATCTAGTAGTTTTAGGTCCGTTGTTATTGATAGCTCCATGCCTAGTGTTCTGGTGAAAAGGATAATTACTTGGGGAATGGGAGATTGTGTCCGAATCCTTTCTTGTTATTGATAGTTCCATGCCTAATGTTCTGGTTAAAGGGATAATTACTTGGGGAATGGGAGATTGTGTCCCTAGAGTTTTGACATGGTGGGAAAGGCAAATCTGTACGGGGAGTCTAATACGCATTACGCTGGGCACAGGAGAATTAGGTAGCCCTACTATGTCGACAAAGTGGGCCATCAGTAAAAGCTGATAGCATGCATTCTTTGAATCATTATTGTCGTCGGAAACTTTCAGGAGTGCTTATCAGTAGGGACAAAATTGATCTAGAAGCTCTTTTTATAGCTTTAAAGAGCTAGTCCTTAGTCTGGTAAGTTGTATTCAGTAAGTACCCCTTGCACCTTCCCTCCGGCATTTCTAAAATCTTAAACAAAGCGTTCGCATCCTTCTGAGTTCTGACAACTTTTTTCGAGGTCATTCATATCATAACTTCAATTTTTTGAGCACTTTTGTTGAAGAATCTGTATTTGGAAGTAAATCCTTACTGCAGTTGGTGGTGGTGATGATTCGAGATTTGCACATTGATTTAGAAACAACTCGCATGATGTCCCATGTATGTGATAGTGGTACCATAAGTATGAATTGTCCATTGATTAGACTGCTTCGTTTGTGGTTTTGTCTGTTCACTTGATAGTTGGAGTGATGAACTCATATGAATAGTCATTCTGGTGCAAGGGTTGTTATGAAAGTATATTACATTGATAAGCTATACTTGCAGAAGAATGGAAGGAAAAGAAAGAAGGAAAAAAACCTACTGCATCCTGAAATTCAGTGGGTTGTCTTCATATGCTGCTGAACTCTGGAGGCCTTTAATTTAAATTTCGTACCACATCTCCAAAGACCATATTTCTCTAAGATGTTCAGTGTTTTTACTAAGATTACTGGAACTTTGACAAGATTAGGTCATAATGAAAATCCTCTTCAATCTTCTGCCCTGTTAAAGTTACAAACTTCTGGAATCATGACTGACCAATGTTGACTGATTTGATGAGGCCACATGTTTATTATCTCTTACTAACATAATGATACATTTAGTGTTCAAGCTTTTGACTAGTTATTTACTGGCAGGGTGAAGAATACAAGATATTTTGGCCGGACCAACCTGAATTTGTGCGTATGGCCGCAAAATTTAAGGCCACCATTGTACCTTTTGGTGTTGTCGGAGAAGATGATATAGCAGAGGTAACCTGTCAGATTCTAATGTTATTCATTTTTTTTGTTTTGATCTTGTTTACTTTTAATTTTCTTACCTCTCTTCTTATTTCTATTTACTTTTGGATATTTCCGCTCCCAATGTTTGGAGTTGATCGGAAGTATTATCGAGGTGGGGCTGATAGTAATGTAAATCTCTTAGCCTTTTCAGCTCAAGTGCATGGGGCAAAGGCCCATGGTACAGTATGAGCTACCAGCATTGCTTTATGCAAAGGAATGTTTGGAATTTCTTTTGTCTTTTTTCTTTTCCTTTCCTTTCCTTTTCTTTTGTTCATTTCTTTGCTTGCATAAATTTGGAGAGACTATATTGCATTTTTTCCCCTCAGTGTACTGGAATTTTTATCTCTTCTTCAGTTGTTGTTTGCCACACATTTTTTGTCGGTCCCTTCTCTTCTTTAAGTGCGCTTAGATCAAATGCGGAATATTATTCTAGGCTTATCATGGATGTGAAATGGAAAAGATGATCATGAGGGGGGAAAATAGGATATCACTAATATTATCTTGTGATTCGAACTTAATTCTTGATTTATGCTTTGGCAGTTGGTCCTTGACTACAATGACTTAATGAGAATTCCTGTGGTGAATGATCTTATTCGAAAAAGTGTTGATGAAACTGTAAGAGTGAGGTATGTATCTTCGTTTTTAAGATAGCAGGCCTTTTGTTTTCTTTACTTGAAAATTATTTATTTGAACTTGGCTCAAAATTTTGATTTTATGCTAAATATGTAATGGACTGTGTTTCCTCAATCAATCAATAAGAACAAGGTAGTAAATGAACAAAATGTAAGTCAACGACAAAAATTGAGAGGGAAAGGTTGGATGATTCTTGTATTGCAATGGAATAATACAAGATAGCTTTTTGAGTAGCTTAAACTCCCACTAAAATTATAATACACCAAACCTAATTTACATCTTCACTCATCAACATTTACTCTCCTTACTTACGTCTATTTATAGAGAAACCCTACCTAACAACCCTAAGAAGCTCCTAATATGTAAATTATTGTAAACCACCTAGATTACCCTTGTTCTACTGAATTGAGTCATTACAAATATTGTTTTCTCAACTTTTATTATATGAATCTTTCTCTGTTTTCAGTGAATATTACGTATTTCAATTTCAATTTCAATTTCAATTTCAATTTCAACTCTTGCAGCTTTTTGGCCTAATACTTTCAATGTAAAATATCATTTATCAGCAACAAAATATGTTTTTGTTTTTCTAACTTATGCACCGGGTGCATATGATTAGCTATTTAAATTCTCCTTCCTACAACAAACTTGCTAAATAAATATAAGCCAATATAGGAAAGTATCTTTGTAATCATCATTTTTTTTACCAATTCCCTACTTGACATAATCATTACAAAGATAATTTCCTATATTGGCTTATATTTATTTAGCAAGTTTGTTGTGAGAATGAGAATCTAAATAGCTAATCATATGCACCGGGTGCATATGTTAGAAACCGTATTAAATAAACAGAAATGCAGAGATTCCCTATTCTGCCTGTAGATTTTCAACCATTTATTGAAATTAATCATTTATCAGCAACAAAATTGAGTCCTGTTCTCTTCTAAAATTTTATGATACAGTACAAAATGAAATTGTCATTTAGTGTTAACAAAAAGCCTTGCAATTTATCATGACAACAGAACTGGAGATGAAGGGGAGGTTGGAAATGAAAAGCTCTTTATTCCTGGACTTCTTCCTAAAATACCCGGTCGCTTCTACTATCACTTCGGTAAGCCCATTGAAACACAAGGGAAAGAAGAGCTGCTGAGAGATAGAAAGAGTGCAGAAGAAATGTACATGCAGATAAAGTCTGAAGTAGCATCAAGTATAGATTATCTACTTAAAAAGAGAGAAGAGGATCCTTACAGAAGTATTATTGACAGAACCATTTATAGGTTGTTTTCCACTCCAGCACAGGATGTGCCATCATTTTCCCCAGAAACAAAGAGGGATTTATAAGGTACACAATTAACTGTATGATTTGAACAATTGTCTATATTCAATATTTCATTAATATAGAGCATTTTTTTCTTTTTCTGAAAACTACTTTTGCTTCACTTTTGATTTTTGACCAAATGGTTTATGACTTGTGAGATGGTAAGAATGCACATTTAACCTTGCTTTATGTGGGTTAACTGTCCTATCTAAAGCATTGAAAAACTTTTAATCGAGTCAAACCGCTCAGATCGGCTCACAGTCAAGTATTTCATGAGCTGACATGTAAGATCACTTTCTGATATCTTTGTTCTTTGTCGATGACTCGACCGTGAATCCCCTTTTGCCCTTGTACATATAGTGTCATAGTGGTAATGGATATTTGAAAATGCTTGCGAAATATTCTCTAGAGTGTCTTGAAAGAGGTGGCTCAAATTTGACGTTTGTTGCGTGAGATTCATTCTAAGTTTCCATATCCTTACTAAAATTTAGCGTGACGTGTTTTGACAAGAACCAATTGCTGTTGACGCTTCGCATAGAATATATTAGTACTTTTTTTGGAGGATTAAAGTAAGACTTCTTGTTAAAGATGTTCCATGGAATACGGTGATAATGCATGCAAGTTGCAGATCTCCTTTCATCAACCTCCAGATAGAAGAATCAGCTGAAAAAATCTTACTGGAAAGCCAACAAAATGCTGAAAGCTGTGTGCAGAATTTGATTCTAACATATGGAGATTAAAAAGAATCTTCAAAAATTCTGGTTGATCTACTTAGGTGGCAGTCAGAATCATATGTTATCTCTTCTAGTGAATATATTCCTGACCTTACTATTTAATGCAGAAACATTACTAGTTCAGTAAGCTAGTGAAAACACACACAAAACTATTTTTTGTATAAAAAAATATCCAAAAATATGTCTGGGTTTGACTATGGGAGTAGATCAGGCTATGAAGATAGCCACACTGATCATTTCCCAGGAGGGTCGATCATTAGCTATGATGCTACTCGCCGTTCTCGTACATACGTCGGCAGAACTGAGTTACGGGTACCTACCACATACAAGTACCCAAACTCTCAAGTGAAGGTGAAAAGAGATCCCTCAACGGACAACTATATTGGCCCTAGAGAGATTGGGGATCTTTTCTCACAGATTCTTGATGAAGTCAATGGGCCACCTGGTCTAGCCACCAGTTCGAATCCACACCCAAATTGGGATCGGCATAGCTCTCCGGTGAAAGTATACCCCTCTAGAGATGATGGATTCGACTATCAGTCCCACTGGAGTTCTGAGACTCACGGGGGTTATGAAGCTCCTAGGCAGTGGCATAGGCCACGACGTCCTGTTTATGATCATGAAGCTCCGAAGAATCAATGGGGCAACTCTTCTCTGGGGTACCGTACACCAAGAGATCATGAAATTCCAAAAAACCAATGGGACGATGAAGATTACTCTCCTAAAAATCAATCTTTGGAAATGTTGAAGGACCATGAAGATCCCAATAGACGGTGGGGCAACTCTGTTGGCAAGCTTCAATCTCCTCGCAACTATGAAATTCCTAGCAGTCACTGGGATAGGTTATCAATATATGATCACCCACTGCCAAATGGGAGTGTTGATCACTTTCCTCAGAATTATGGAACTCATAGCAATCGACACGATAGATCATCAAACCTTGTCTATAATCATCCACCAAGTGGGAACCAAGGTGGAGTTTCGGATAGCAGATGGGGTAACTCTTTGATGAAACCCGAATCTCCAAATGGTTATGGCGCTCGTAATAATCGAGAGAACTTTTCAAGCCCTATCCATGATTATGCTCTACCAACTTACTACTCTGGGGGAGTTCCTGATGTTCCCAGCAACCGATGGGGTAACTCGTTGATGAAGCCTCAATCTCCCAAGGGTCACAGAGTTTCCAACAACCAATGGGATAGATCATCAAGCCCTACATATGATCATACACTACCAACTCACAACACTGGGGAAGTTTCCCGTGTTCCAAGCAGCCAATGGGGTAACTCATTGATGAAGCCTCAATCTCCTAAGGGTCATGGAGTTCCCGACAACCAATGGGATAGATCATCAAGCCTTGTCCATGATCATCCACCGCCAACTATTAACAACAATAATAGCGGGGAAGTTCTTGGTGTCCCGAGCAGCCAATGGGATAACTCGAAGTATCCTCGCCCCTCGAAGGATCATGGAGTTCCCATCAATCAATGGGAGAGATCATCAAGTCTTTCCCATGATTACCCACCACCAAGTAGGAACACTGGCGGAGTTCCCAATGTTCCGAATAACCGATGGGGAAACTCCTCGACGAAGCCTCAATCTCCAAAGGATCATGGAGTTTCCAACAATCCATGGGATAGATCATCAAATACTAGTCATGATCCCTCACTGCCAACTAGGAACACCGGCGGAGTTCCAAACGACCGATGGGGTAGCACTTTTGTGAAGCCCCAATCTCCTAAGGATCATGGAGTTCCCAAATATGAATGGGATAGGTCACCAAGTCCTTTCCACGATTACCCACCACCAGACAGGAATACTAGTGGAGTTCCAGATATCAGATGGCCCATTTCTCCAGTGAAATCTCAATCAAGGGATAAGCAATCAAGTTTTTTCCATGATCCTCCAGCACCAGGTGGGAACGTTATTGGAGTTCCAAACAGTAGAGGGAGTGACCCTACTCCAAAGCCCCAGTCTCCTAGAGGTTACAACCATGAAAATAATCCAAGCCCCGCCCGTGATCACTTGTTACCAACTTCTAACACTGTCGGAGTTCCAAACAACAAATTGGGCAGCTCTACTCTGAAGCCTCAATCAACTAAAGTTACCAACGATCCTCACGATGAGCAAATAGGTAACATTAATTTTCAGATTAATAAGCCTGTTGATTACTCAATTGATCATCAACCAAAAGAGTTTGAGAACAGCAATTTGATGAAACCAAGTGGAATTCCTTCTAGTTCTCCTAGTCAAGCAAGAACGCCACTGGACAAGGTGACTAATAATACAGGAGAGACAATGCAGAAGCCCAAGATTGATGCAGGGGCTTTACCAGAATATGCAACAAGCAGGTCAACAGCTTCTCGTCAACCTAGAATTCCACCTCCTGCTTCTGAGGTGCTGATAGATTTTGATAGTGCAAAAGCTGCAACGCGTTATGGTGGTCAGAATTATGCAGCAAGGCCGTCCACGGGCAAGGACCTTAAAAGAACTATCACAAGCAATGATGCAATTGACAAGAAGTATAATGGCTCTTTGATGCCTAGCTAATATCCTGGCTCTTTTACACTTCTAATAGATGCTTCTATAGTTTCTAAAGTTTCAAAGAAAAATAAGAAACAGAAGGGGAACCTTTTGTCCTTTTTTGTATGTTAAGTTGCGAGTCTTCTCTTATGAAGTTGCATGATTAGCGGCATTAGCCAAGAAGCTTAGAAAACTCTTACTACTTTGTTTATTTAAAAGTACTTGTGTTTGAACTCATTACGTTATTATGTAAGTGATTACGTGGAGGTTGTAATCTCTTCACCTTTAACATAGTAAGTTTCGGGTCCAATAAGTTCACATATATTCCATTAAGCTCTAACACCTTATATTATAAGCTTTAATATATTTCAGTAAGCCAAGTTCAGGGTATACTCTCTTAAACATATCTTGACTTTTAGAAATATGAACTTATTGTATTTTCTTCTCTTTATTCTTCAAGATAAATTTTGAACTGAACTTATTCGAACTTAGTTTGTGTTCTTCCCTTTATTTAATTTTTATTAAACTGAAATTATTTCTAATAAATTGAAAGTAATTTTTTTTTTTGGTTGGAATTGAAAGTAAATTTGCTGAATTGGATTTACTTCCACTGCATTGAACTTCTATTACACTGTTGTTGATTTTCTATTATTTTCTCTTATATAACTTACTGAAGTAAATTTTCTTTACTTAGTGAAATCATTTTTACTGAATTAAAATCGATTTTCTGAAATGTTATTATTTTAAGGTGAATTGGATTGGATAACTGAAACTTATTGTATAAGGTGTTAGGTCTAAAGGTTATTTTCCAAGGTGAAGAGAACATAGTATATCATATTCCTTCCGTTGCTGAAAAATTGTTACACTTTTCTTTTTTAATACGTTTCATTATCTTTTTGGGATATATGACCCACTAGTTTTTTATTCAACTAAAATGTTAGTGGGTCCTACACTTTTACCATTTTGTCATGCTTTATTAATTTATTCTTTATTCTTTCTTCTAAACTTACTTTTTGGGGGGTGTTTGGCAATTGGCAATTGGCTGGTGGCGGTTGGCTAGTGGCTATTGGCTGATGGCTTTATATGCTAGCTGGTTTGACCGGCTGTTTTTAAAAACTTGTTTGACCGGCTGTATAATTATTGGCTGTTAAAAAAAGTGTTTGGTAAAATTGGTTGTTATTGCTGGCTGTTTAGTACAAAATGGAAGTATAAGCCAAATGTCAACCATAAAAGCTGGTAAAAACAGCTTCTGGCTTTTGGCTGAAAAATCGACTTTTCAGCTACTGCAAAAGCCAGTTACGAAACACTTTTTTGGCTGTTTGACCGGAAATAAAAGCCGAAAGCCAAAAGTCATTTGTCAAACACCCCCTTTATGTCATTGTCATACTTTTTATACCCATTTCCTTGGTTATTTGATTTTTGGGAGCGTAACAATTTTTAGGAAACGGAAGGAGTATCGTATTACTCCATTCATCATAAATTGCTCTTAACATCTATTATGGCACGTATTAGATAAGTTATTTAGGTATCCATTGTTATCGTATCATAAAGGTACATGTGACAAGAGATATATTTTATTTTTAAGAGATAAAGTGTGTGGGTCAAATTTTGATTCTAACATATGGAGAATTTGATTCTAAAATATGGAATCTCCAAAAATTATGGTTGATCTACTTACGTGGTAGTCAGAATCATCTATTATCTCTTCTAGTGAATATATTCCTGACCTTACTATTCAATGCAAAAACATTACTAGTTTAGTAAGCTAGTGAAAACACATACAAAACTATTTTCCATATAAGAAGTTATCCAAAAATATGTCTGGTTTGACTATAGGAGTAGATCAGGTTGTGAAAGTAGTCATACTGATCATGTCCCAGGAGGGTCGATCATTACCTATGAGTATGATGCTACTCGCTGTTCTCGTACATATGTCACCAGAACTAAGTTACGAGTACTCGCCACATACATGTACCCAGCCTCTCAAGTGAAGGTGAAAGGAGATCCCCTCAATGGACAACTATATTGGCCCTTGAGAGATTAGGGATCTCTTCTCACAGATTCTTGATGAAATTAACGGGCCACCTGGTCTAGCCACCAGTTTGTATCCAGATCCATGGGATCGGTATAGCTCTCCGGTGAAAGTGTACCCCTCTAGAGACTACGAATCCGACTATCAACCCCACTTGAGTTCCGAGACTCAAGGGGATTATGAAGCTCCTAGGCAGTGGGATAGGTCACGTCCTCTTGTTTATGATCATGAAGCTCCTAAGAATCAATGGGGTAACTCTCCTCTCGGGTACCCTACGAGTCGTCTATCTTGGTTTATGATGATTACTCTCCTAAAAATCAATCTTTGGAGATGTTGAAGGACCATGAACGTCCCAATAGACGTTGGGGCAACTCTGGTGGAAAGCTTCAATCTCCTCGCGGATATGAAGTTCCTATCATTCATTGAGATAGGTCTGTCAATATATGATCAAACACTGCCAGATGGGAGTGTTGATCAATTTCCTCAAAATTATAGAACTCATGGCAACCAACATAATAGATCATCAAACCTTGTCTATGGTCATACACCAAGTGGGAACCAAGGTGGAGTTTCGGATAGCAGGTGGAGTAACTCTTTGATGAAACCTGAATTTTCTAATAATCATGGCGTTTCTAATAATGGGGATAAATTGTGAACCCCTATCCATGATCACACTACCAACTTACTACTCTGGGGGAGTTCCTGGTTTCCCCAGCAGCCGATGGGGGAACTCGTTGAAGAAGTCCCAATCTCCCAAGGGTCACTAAGTTTCTAACAACCAGTGGGATAGATCGTCAAATCCTACATATGATCATGCACAACCAAATAACAACACGAGGGGAGTTTCCCTTGTTCCAAGCGGCCAATGAGGTAAGTCCTTAATGAAGCCTCTATCTCCTAAGGGTTATGGAATTCTTGACAACCAATGGGATAGATCATCAAGCCTTGTCCACGATCACCCACCACCAACTAATAACAACAATAATAACGGGGAAGTTGATGGTGTTTCGAGAAGCCAATGGGATAACTCGTCGATGTATCCTCACCCCCAAAGGATCATGGCGTTCCCATCCATCAATGGGAGAGATCATCAAGTCTTTCCCATGGTTACCCACCACCAAGTAGGAACACTGAGGGCCGGGAGTTCTCAATGTTCCGATTAACCGATGGGGTAACTCTTCGATGAAGCTTCAATCTCCAAAGGATCATGGAGTTTCCAGCAATCCATTGGATAGTTCCTCAAATACTAGTCATGATCCTCACCGCCAACTAGGAACACTGGTGGAGTTGCAAATGACCGATGGGGTAGCACTTTTGTGAAGCCCAGATCTCCTAAGGATCATGGAGTTTCCAACCATAAATGGGATAGTTCACCCAGTCCTGTCCATGATAACCCACCACCAAGCGGGAATACTAGTGGATTTGCAGAGAAGAAAGGGAGATGAGAGGGTTTACTTTTGAGAGTGGGGTCTTTGGGGGTTAGTTGGAGGGAAAATGGTAGAAGAGTGTATTTAGTAATAAAAGAGAGTGCAATTAGAAGAAAAATGAAGTCAACATCGGAAAAGCTCCCTGAGGTTTCATCTCACAAAAAATTAAGGTTTAAAGGTTGTTTCTCACAAAAAAAAATTTAAAGTTGTTTTTCACAAAAAAGTGATTTTTATAAGGTTGTTTCTAACAATTTTTCCTTTAGTTAATTCAAATTTTATTTTTTTTTTAAAAAATTTGTTAAAAAGAACCAAGCGTTATGCAACACAATACACATACATGTCCTATTTTACATGTTTTTATCTAGTTTTGACTTACTCCAGGAAATTGGGATATAAAGGTTAGATTGTTATTTGCGAATGACCGAAAGATTGGATTATCATAAATAATTTTTACTTGGAGATAATTTTTACTTGGAGATTTGAGTCGCACAAAAAAGCGAATTTTCCAAATAAGTATATATACTTCCTCCGTCTCAAAATAGATGCAACATTGTCTATTTTTGGGTGTTTCAAAATAGATGCAACACTCTTATTTTTTTCCTTTTTTAGTAAGTTTTAGTGTGCAAAAGGTCATTTATACCCTTACTAACAACATTAAAGCATATTTAATTGTGCTAAATAACCTAATTAATACTAATTTAATTTTACCCATCCACCACTCTCTCTCCTAATTTTACCCACCACCCCTCTCTCTCACCCTTATAGTATACTAGTTGTTATGTGTAATCTAATTTGGTTGTTGATGGATTAGTGATGATAAAAGTCGATTTGAGTTGTCATATGGTGCAAAATTAATTACAATAAACATTAAGTTGTATCAAGCATTAATATTATAAAAGGAGGTGAATAATGTTTTGTAAATAGGCTCTCTGCAATTAAGAATGACTACAAAAAGTATTGCTCTTACTTTATTGAACCCACAAATTGAGCAAAAAGTTAATATCAGGGAAGTATTTTCAAAAGCCACGACTCTAATTGTCCACTTCATCCGGCCCGTGGTTGGGCCAATCTGAGTACTTCCTTCGATTGAAGCTCTAGTATCTCTTTAGGGGCAATTTGGATAGTTCCTGCAATGTGAAATTGTCGTCATTTGTAAGTGTAGTAAAGTGTATACGTATATGAAGTTCTAACAATAAGTTATAGGTTGTATATAACATTAATAGACTCAGTTGAGCGTCTAATTGACTATGATCCAAAGAAAAGCTTGTTAATATCTCCAGTTGTACATAACTTTTACTCCCTTAGACTTTTTTTTAATTCCAATATATACCTTAATAAATGGATATATCAAACTACTTACACCATTTCTATTTATATCCTAAAAATGAATAAGAGATTCCTAAATAATCACCCCCACTTGCATACTGCCATTATAATCGTTCTCAGACTAAAGGTTCATACATAAAATGCAAATCTAACTTCCTATTGAATTTGCAGTCCTATAACACATTCTCATATATATTTTTAAAGTAAACAGGAATGCAGCTAGCACATAAATCAAAGTATGACTCCATAATACTAAGAAACACTACGAAAATTGAGTTAGACGCATAGTCAAGTGCAAATTGGTAGCAATACAGATAAACTGAACATAATAGAATTAGACATGAAAAAGATGTGAGTTGCAAGATAGCAGGTGCTGTTATAAATTCTATAAATGTTTAAAGCAGCACCAGGATCAAACCTGTTGGGGTTGGCACGCTAGGCTTCTTATCTAAAGCGAATCTCATCGTAAAACTTCCTATTGTTGGCCAACCACAAGGATAGCACCATTTCTGTATGGTTGACATCAAGCCAAAGTGAAATCCTTTAGACTTAAATCGTGTCATTTGTCATTAGCTCTTCATCTACCCAACAAAACAAAATTAGTAAGATGAATAGATGAAAACATATGCCTTGCCTTGTACTGAATCTCTAATAATGTTTATTAAAAAAAACCAATGAGTAGCATATCAACATGCCAGCATCATTTCTGCATGGGAAGGGTAAGTACATTCTAGATAACCGGATAGGGGATACTAACACATCACAACCACAAGACGCGATAACTTTAGGAAAGCCAATTTTTTAGACAATGGTGGAACTAATGGGTTTACGTCGGCATCACAACCTTCGCATGTTTCTCGGAAATATTCTGAATTATGTCAAGGAAAAAATGTAGAAAGAATGCCACATATGCATATATGATATTCATATCGTTGTTTCTAAATTTTGTAAGTTGTAGTCATGCTTAAAGAAAACAATAAATATTTGTTGTAAAGTTGTAGTCATGCTAAACTCTAACATGTGATTCGGGTTTCAAGATCCCAAAAGCACAAATCAAACCTAAAACATAAGAATAATTCATGATAGCCCTTTAGCAAACTCGACTTTTATGCTTGCAAAACCAATCTCCTAGGTGGAGTAGAGGATTTAATACATAAAGTAGTCCTGAAAGCATATAGTCTCCTAAGTCTCGACTTTAATATTCCCACAAGCTTGTCATCTTTTCATCTTCTGCATTTCTCGTATACTAATTACTGAAATCTAACATTTATTGAAAGTAAGAGCCCAAAACTCAAGCAAATAGCATTACTAATATGAATGCCGAAAAAAAATAAAGAAACCCTTCAAAATCATCTCTTGAAATATATCCACCAAAAGGAAAATGTACAAATCATATTTTATCTCGATATAAATTGTTCCGTTAATTAAATATGAGTGTCAACATGCAGCAACAACGTAAAAAAAATGAACATAAACCACTCTCCCCAACCACTAATAAATTTATACAATAGCTATAATCACAACCTCTTGTAGTTATGAATCTTGTAAGCCGATGTCGTCCCTTGCTTTATTCTATTACAACAACTCATTCAGTTCAACATCTATTTATTTCGTTACGAACCGAAAGCGTCAAACCTAGCAAGTTGAACCACTATTACAAGCTTAAAAGATATATTAATTCTAATTTATAGCTAGGGTAAGGTAGATATGCCAACCAAAGAGAAATTAAAGTGCCACCATCAAAGGAAATTGAAGTGGATAATCTGTATAGAAAAACTAAGCAAAAAAAAAGTACAAAATGGCCCCAAACCAAATCAATAAACATCTTGGAACCTAAAACACTAAAATATATCAATTCACCAATTACCACAAACAATTCAATTAAGATAAAAGAAAAGCATAGCAGACAAAGCCAATGTATGTGATCATTGTGTATTGCAAAAAGAGGTCTTTATGGGCTCAAAATTGACCTTCACTACATCCTAATACATTTAACAATAAAACTATACCCTCTTCTATATCTGGATCGACTTCCCATTCTTCTGCATGGAATCATAAGGGCAGTTTCCCATCTAACCATCACTACTACATCAACTTCACCACTTTCTAATAAATTTGAGCTCAAAATCGGAAAACGCAATTGAGATTTTGATATGGGTTTTGAGATCAAAAGTACTAAAGTAGTGAGAGTTTGATTATTTTAACGATGAGCATTTCTAATTTGAGAGTTTTAAGAAGATAGGTTAATAAGAAGTTTTGTTAAATTTTTTTGGTTTCAAGATTTGATCTTTAGCGTCTACAACATCTGATTGACAAAATTCTGAAAATTATGATGAGAGCCTAATAAGAAGTATAGGATCATTATCTCACTTGTAATTGATTAAAGCATATCTCTAAAAGGACACGGGTTGCAAGAAATTGTTCATTTCGAACATATAGATCTCTTGCAATATAGAACCTACCAGGGCGATAATAACACTTCAACACTAAATATAAAATATGAAAATTTTCAATCACATCACCTTAGCAACATAAGTATTTGTTTAGAATAACAACAAGGAGACAATGATAGCTAAGAAATGATAGGATATGTTGATATTGTGGTCAGAAAAGATATAGATGAAGACCTATTGCCTTAAGGTCAACATGATGAAATATGAATTTTCTTCTCTTTTTGCAATTAATTCGATTGGAAATAACCATATGGCCAAGAGAAAACAACACAACAAAAACATGATTGGTATTTTCCCAAAATTTTATTAATTAAATAAAGAATTTGCCTTGAAAGAATAGTGTAAAGCTTCAGCTTCAAGAAAGAAGTTTAAAAGAAATGATGCATAATGTCACACTTCCAAGATACCGTCAATGAGAAAGAAAATCAAAGAGAGAATATACCTGTGTGCCAATGCATCAGTCAGTAAGTAATGAAAAAAAGTGAATGATTCAAAATATCCATAAAAATGTCTAGCTCCACTCATCTCCTAAACTAATAGCCTCCTATAACCACCTACGTATATTTGCCCCAACCTTGAGTACACAACAATGCACCAACATTAGTTTGATACTTTGATATAACACGAGAAACCGTTGAAAAGGCAAAACCTAGTAGGCTTATAGTATAAAATTTTACAAAATTCCATAACTTTCAACTAATCTTCGTAACTAAAATCATTTCCAACCTATTCTATACCATATTGTCCCGAACTCCCGAGTGCATGATAAAATGATTTACTATCCTCCACTCTAGCATTAACAAATTCCAACAAGTGGTTTTAAAGAAGTCAAGTGCATAAACTACATAATAACCATTTTAATCGAAAATTGACTAACGCTATAAAAAAATAAGCTGATAAAACGATTATATTGGTGTAACTTGATTAACACTGTCTAATTAGAAATCTAACCCAACCTTCCTCTGCATAGTTACAACGTCTACTCCAACCATCTTACTCCTAAATTTAAATGCACTTAAATAAGATTTATAGTTACTATCTAAATCAACTATAGCTCGCCCTTATCCAATGAGATCAACAAAATAAAAGTGTTTATCAAATGCATATCTAAATCCCCACATCATTATCAAAACAATGAACATATTGGAGGCTCTCCAAGCATTCATGGATTAGCTCCTAATCACATGTACCAACTTTAGTAGTGTGCAGCTCAATCTTCAATTCTATAATTGTGAACAAGTTATAGCAAGCTTCAGGGACTAACCCACCTAAATTGCCATAGTTTGCAATGTCATGCACAGAACTCATCCATGTGCACCCTTTCAACAGACCATAAAACTAAACTTTGGTATTGTTTGACAGTTATCATAAACTTTTTTCCTTTTTCATTCTCTCCCTACAACTTTACTGTCACTAAATTGCACTTATCCCACAATTTAATAGTTTACCAATAAAAGGTTCTTTTATAAAAAAAAGCCTTAATTTCAAGCAATTCACTTCCAAAACAAACTGAAATTTAAACCTAAAAAAAAAATATTATAACAATGTACTACTAATGCTCATTTTTAGGAACTCAACCAAAATCAGGAAGAAAAAAGAGTATATCAATAAATAGTTTGTAAATATTACCCAAAAACATAGAAGATGCTTTGAAAGTTGAATCAATTTCTGCAGCATACGATCGGCAAGATTAATCCACTAAGAAAAATCGGACGTTCTTAATTTCACATTTTACTTTCCAAATTGCGATCTTCACCAACTTGAAATCAGCTTTAATATATCTTCAATTAGGCTGTTTTTATGGAAAAGCCACAACGAATTAGCCATGGGTCGCAAGTTCGCAATGAAGCTTGAAAGAATAATACTTTCCATGGCTGGCAAAACTCAATAATGTATTGAAAATGAACTCAAAAAAAGAAGATTTTTCTAGTGGAAATAGACCTGGACATCATGGGTCGCAGATTGATAGGGACTGGCCATGGAAGGAGGGCTGGTAATAGTTGAAGGAAGTTTGAGGAAGAAACACTGAAGAAAGATGTGAGGGCAAATGAGAGAGAATGGGATGGGAAAAGTATTAGGTATTGGTGAACTGAAGCTGAACCGTCGGATAGATTGAACAAGATCCGTTGGATCTCTACTGTTCATTTGAACAGTGAAGTGCTAGATTGGCTTTTTAAGATGTATAGATATAGATATAGGTTTCACCAATGTAGATAGGAGTAACATATTTAAAGGTTTGTGAAATGAAAATTACATTTGCTATTGGAGATTTAGAACTAAGAATAGTCACTGAAATATTTCCAACGTTTTCTTAATACTTGCATCATTGAGATGATGCACAAGTTTTAAGGAGAGGGGAGAGACATAGAGAGGGAAAAAACGGGAACACATCTGATAAAGAGACGGTAGAGAAAAAATTTAGGCCAAAAACTTAATAATGCAAGTAATTTGCAACTTTCAAAAGAGGAAAATGATACAAGTACTGGAAAAACAGAGGAAGTATTAGATAAGAAAGAATAACAAAAAGTATTCCAATGAGCCATGTATGGTAGATCTTATTAAATGATGGCAATATGAATAATCAATATGTAATGTTGTATTAGAACTAGCATGCCAATCTACACCTCTAAACTTGTGATTTTCTTCCTAAATTTCATTATTATTACTACTTTAAAGGTAATATTGAGTGGTGGAATGGAAATTTGTGAAGAAAATGACATATTTGAAGATGTATCTCACTACTGGGGTAATGAAGGATGGATTTCCCTCCCAAATTATACATGATTTAATTACCACTATTATCTTTTAATATCATTTACCAAACGAGCCGTTAATGTAGAATAACAAAAGGTACTTCACATTTTTACTAACACGAAACGAATTGCAAAGAAGGCATTAAACAACCAATTGCAAAGAAGTCATTCAATGAACTAAAACTAAAGTAACAATGTAGTAAATCTACAAGTATAAAACATCGAAAAAGTACTCCATGAATCAATCAAATTAAATATCAGACATTATGTAATGATGTTATATAGCAAATAAAGTAAGTACATAATACAAGAAATTAAGTTAACCAATAACGTATATGTATTTTTGATATTACTGAAAAGCATATGATAAAAATCAGGTTGCTAGCCGGAGGCACGTTGAAAGCAATACAAAGTGATGAACAAGTTACGTTAATAACCATGCGCATGGACATCAATATGAGCTGCCCCTCCAACATCACCTGTAAACGCCACCCCTGAGTCCCCGTGCTTTTCTGCTAGAAGCCGCGCCGCCGAGCCTACAAACGCCATGGCAAGAATTGCCATGGCAAAGAACACCATACACTTTCCCAGCTTATGAGTCATTTTTTGCAGGGTTTTTTAGTGGAGGGTTGCGGTTAGATGTTTTGAACGATGTTTTGAATTCTAAAATATAAGTTTAATGAGTTGGATGGATGAACTTAGGGACTGGATCAGCCTTTTATATAGTATAAGTTTTGGTAGACAAATCATTAACAAGAATTTGATGAATAATATTGTAATTAACATATAGTTACAATGCAAGGTTGTTGTTGTAACCACGTTGTTGTTTGGATGGTTTTGATTATGATTCTCTTTACTGTTTAGTGTTTACATTGATTAAATCAAACCTACGTGCACAACACGTGGCTGGTTTGCTCAGGTAAAGATGCACTTTAAAGACCTCTTCCTAATAGTTGGAATTAGTGAAATAAGTCCTAGTTATTTTGAGCAACCCCACATAGTTGGAGATTGAGACAATTACCTTTTCCTAATTTTAAGTACTCCTTCCTTTTCTTAAGGATTTCTCTTTTTTTTTTTGTTTGTATCAATTAAATTTCTCAATTCCTTATTTGAGTATGATATATTTATTAGAGAAGTAATGTTATTTTCGTTACAAAAAGTATTGGGTGTTAGTATTAAACATAGCCCGTATATATCATCGCACAATCCGTATTTTATAGTAAATTTTCCAAAATACTTTTACTAAACATAACTTGTGTCCGGTTTTTTATTTTTCAAAATAAAATTCAAAGTTTTTTTTTTAAAAAAATGGAATTTTCACGGAACCGGATGGAGTTTCCGGTACCGTGTACCGGAAACTCTACTTAGTTCTGTGAAAAAAGGATAATTCACGAAACTGTGTACCGGAAAATCCATCCGGTTCCGCAAAAATTCATTTTTTAAAAAAAAAAAATCAAATTTGTTTTTTTTTCACTGAACCGGATGGACTTTCCGGTTCAGTGAAAATTCAATTTTTTTTAAAAAAAATTCAAAACAAAATATTTAAAAGATTTTTCACCGAACCGGATGGAGTTTCTAGTACCGTGTACCGGAAACTCCATCCGATTCCGTCAAAATTCAATTTCTAAAAAAAAAATTTTTGAATTTTTTAAAAAGGAAGTGAGTAAAGGAAGAGGGGGTAATATAGACTTTTCTACAACGTATTTATGCGTATAAGGGGCTGTGAGCTAGTAAATACGGGTTGTGTTTAACTGCACACAAAGTATTTGCTCCTACTCGCTTTCTCTTACTCCTTTCTTCCCAAATTATTTGCTACATATTGACTTTGTGCATTATTCATTTTGCCACTTTGACTGTCTTTGAGTTTATATACGTAACAAAAAACATATTCATGTAAGATCTTTGACAATAAATCATTTTTGTAATTTTTTCATATACTAAATTTTAGATATTAGTTTTTCAAATCATATTTTGAAATTGTGAAAAAATAAATGTAGCAAATTAATTGGTATCTAAAGAGGGGTCTGTTCTTTTCAACTTATTTTCAGTCCTTATAAGTTCAGATAGGTTCAGATAAGTTCGGATAAGTTCAGATAAGTTCAGATAAGGTCTAATAAGGTCGAATAAGGTCTAATAAGGCTTAATAAGGTCGAATAAGGTCTAATAAGGTCTAATACGGTCTAATAAGGTTGAATAAGGTTTAATAAGGTCTAATAAGTTCTAATAAGGTCTAATAAGGTTCTTATATATTTTTTATATAACAACATCATCATTATTATTATTATTATTATTATTATTATTATTATTATTTATTATATAAAATTTATTATTATTATACTTATTGGACTATCATCGTTGCTTGTTGTACGCTTGAGAATTTTATTCGTCTACATGAATAAGGGATATCGACTTTTATGGATTGTCGTTTATAAATGAACACTAAACTATTGTAGTTGGTAGTTGTTCTTGAAGCTATTGATATGCATCTTTTAAGTTTACCTCCGTAGAAATTTATAATTAATAATAACAATAACAATAGATAATGACTTATAGACCAATAATAATAGATAATTATAGTAATATAATATTAATAATATAATAATTTGAATAATAATAATATAATAATGGTAGTAGTATTAATGATAGTAAAAATTAACATAATAAGAAAAATAGTTTTAACATAGTAATTTTTATATTAGAGATAAGAATGATAATAATTATAATGGTAATAGTATAAATAATGATAATAATAATAAATAATGATAATAATAATAAATAATAAATAATGATAATAATAAATAATAATAACAATAATAAAAATAATAAAAATATTAAATAATAATAATAATAACAATAAGGTCAAATAAGGTCTAATAAGGTCAAATAAGGTCTAATAAGGTCAAATAAGGTGTAATAAGGTGTAATAAGGTCTAATAAGGTCGAATAAGGTTTAATAAGGTCTAATAAGGTCGAATAAGGTCTAATAAGGTCTAATAAGTTCAGATAAGTTAAGATAAGTTCAGATAAGTTAAGATAAGTTCAGATAAGTTAAGATAAGTTAAGATAAGTTCAAATAAGCAAAAATAAGTTGAAAAGAACGGACCCTAATAAACACTTGAAAAAATATTTACTACCTTGCTTTTCAATTTTAAAAAATAAAAATCTAGACTTTCACCAAATCAGTAACCTGCAAAATTCTTTGGGTGACGCCTGATGGTAACATTTTATCTCAAATTTGTTGCACCCACGTTGTTGTTTTGATCAGTTTGATTAGGTTCCTCCTAACGTTTGATCAAATCAAACGTTCGTGCACGGTTCCCACTCATTGGATGAATAATTACATCTGTATCTGTATGTGATAGAGTTGTATTTGTCTTCATGGACAATTTGCCACTGCCATGTTTAAAGAATTTGTGGGTAAAGCAAATATATTCAATGATATTTTTACAATAAGAATAATAATTTTAATTTTTTTTACCACCTTTGTTTTTTTAGTTGCAACACTTTGATCAAAATTGTGAGAGATTTTTGACCAAAGGGTTGCAATTAAAAAAAAACGAAAGTAGTAAATAAATTCGTATTAAGCTTCTATCAAAAACAACATTCGATCTTAAGGGCTCGTCCGTATCATGGGTGATTTAATTTTTGTGACTTTAGAGTTACACTGTATAATTTATGTTGTACAATAAGCTTAACATGAATTATACTGATGTTAATGAGGTTTCTTTCGAAAACTGAAAAAATGAAAAATACTTTTTTGAGTTTTAGATTTTTAGTTTTCAAAAAAGTGTTGGATCCTAGAATAGAATGCTCGGAAAACACGCAAGCAAGCCCGAGTTGCATTTGTTGGTAGTTGTAGTGTGAAGTGGAAATGGGTGAGCACGAGTCCGGATAGACTCAAGGTCACATACCCGTGGGTAAGGACCCACAACCATGGGGCGTGGCTTTTCAAGAATCAGGAAGTTCCTGATTCATGACGAACCCAAGCCCACGAACGTGTGCAGCAGCCCACGCCCGTGGGAACACTCCATGGGTTTTCCGCTTTCATTTTCCATAATTCTTATCTTTTATTTTTTCGGACAACCTATGTATACTTCTCTATGGAAAACATTCATTATTCATATAATTCATTATTAAAACACTAAACACAAACCATCTCTACCTTCATGAGAATTGAGCAGTTCTTGAGAGACTCCAACCCTTGAGTTCGGCGTGTAGGATTTAAGGGTGGTGTGTTAACCTTGGGGGGCGTTTGTCATTAAAAGTCTGCACCGATAAGGTGGCGAATCGCTTCTAAGGCAGTGGCATTCATACCACGGCACATCGTTCACTTGTTAGATGTCTGCAAATAAGTTTGATTCTTTTATTGTTAATTAAGATTTATTGTTTGTTGGTTTTTCATGAATATTGCAATCGATCCATTGTTTCCAACAAGAAGTGAAGAAAAGTGATATTGAACAAGAACTTATATGCTTGGACATAGTTAATTACTGTTTGCAATTCTCTATTTGTGCACGGTCATGAGATTTTAATGGCACATTACCACAGTATAATTACAACGTTTTTGGAACATAAAAGTGTGATCAATAACATCCCCGCCAAAAAAACATAAAAAACTACGCAGCTTTCTCTCTCTACAATTGAGTGTTTATCTCCTCTCGAGGTTTAGAGCTAGGGTTAGGGGTTTTTTTCACTATTCCTAATTACTGTTGCATGCAAAGTTGACTGAAGAAACCAATAGAAGCGCAAAGCTTGAGTAGATAACCTAGCCTACTACCAATCAGATTCAAGCTTCAGTCTCACCAATCATGGCGAGGAAAGTTGCAGCCTCCAACCATGCATGCACGCCATCTCAATGCCTTCAAGTGTAGTAGGAAATCTGCACAATATCCAAGAAGACACAGAGACTTGGAGCTCCACAAAATCTAAGTTTCTTAGCTTTAAATTGCCTAAAAAGCTGTAGCATTCATATCACCTTCACTTTCTACCAACATTATTCCTTCTTATTCCTTCTCAGCTCCAAAAAATACCTTTTCATATCCCTCTCTTTAAAGTTCTACCAGTTGCTCTTTCATCTACCTTTCTTCTTTTTCTCACTCTCTCTCGTCAGTTTTGAAAGAAACAACAAAGCTAAACCCTCCTTTCTTCCCTAAGAATACTCAAAAATGGCCCAACCAAATGAGTGGGGGAGGTTTAGAGCTGGTGTTTTTATTAACTCAACTGAAAACAATCTACTAAATCTCGATATACAATGGTCGTACTCAGTACTGGGAGTTTTTGTTGGACCTAACCCACCACCAACCACCATGGTTCAAGGTCTTATAAACTCTCAATGGGTAACTATCTCTAGTATAAGTGTTTCAAGAACAGGAAACTACTTTGTCTTTCATTGCGATAATAATCATGATATGGAAGGGCTTATAAAACCAACATACAGTTATCCTAGATGGTAGAATCATCACTTTTAGACGTTGTAATTGGTTTAGTGTACCGCATGCAATCAACTTCGACATAGCAAGATTATGGGTTCGAGTGCATGGGGCTCCTTTGGGGTAACTAGAGCCAAACTGGACAAATAGAATCCTCAACCACATAGGAATGGTGGATATGATTGAACATGATGGAAATCCACTACCTCAGTTCCCAGATCTAAGAGGTAGAGTTTTTATAGTTCTCACAAGACCCTTAATCCCTGGTTGCTATCTTCCTATACACAACAACAGAGTCATTTGGGTGGATTTCAGGTATGAGGGTCTTTTTAGATTTTGTAAAAACTGTGGGTGCGCTGGCCATTATACAAGATATTGTAATTTGTCTTTCAATGAAGCTAGACGAAGAATTCAACATAGAATTCAGGAGTTTGAACAGGGGGGATTAGTAGTTATTTATGGTCCATCCCATTATCCATATTATACAAATATACTAGAAGGATCACTAGACAGATTTAGAAATAGGAACACTCGTGTAAATTTGGTGGAGAATGGGGAACTTGAAAATGGAATTGACAATCAATATGTTACACCTGAGATGCTCATGGACCTGAGTTCAGAGTCTGAGGAAATGGGGGATGGGGACTACAGGACGGGAGATGAAGAGTTTGATTCTTCTGATGATTCAGACACTCACAAATAAGAGCAACAGCATCATGTATGCAATAATGATGAAGGTGCAACCCTACTTCCTAAGGTAACTCTTGTTCCCCCTCCTGGTATTCGTTTTGGATCTCAACTTAGCCCCTATGCTGAATTTCAACCCCCTAGAACTGCCAACCCAATGTCCACTAACCTGTCAAACATAAACCTCACAAATCACCAACCAAACCCATACTACGAAGTAGGAGAATCATCAAATGGACCACAACTACTACGACACCCTTCTAATGAAACTGAAGATGTTAACTATTTTCTCAATGCAAGAGGCCTCCCTACAGTTCCTAACATCCCTGAGCAACAACCACATTTTACTCTCTTTTCTCACCCTATCCCTCCATCACAAGATACAAACACACTTCCCAACCAAACACAACAAAATAGTGATCAATTTACAGTTTTCCCTAGAGAAAGCCTACGTATCCAAATCCCACCAAACACCTTTTATGAGGAACTGATAGCACAATTACCACCTTTAGGTCCACAGGAACCTCCAGCCAGAGAAGATAATGTACCTCAACCACCAGCCACCCTATTTCAGACTTTAGGGATTACAGCTTGGGCTAATATTCCCTTTTCTGAACATATGCAACTACAACAAAACACCTATCCAGCTACTTATGATTGCCTCTCTACTAATCAAACCTAGCACCATCATATACAGCATGATACAACTGCACCATCTTTACCATAAAATTTCCCTAATTTAGATCCAAATGCATTTATTGCTCGAGGCCCTAGACTTGGAGGAGGGATACAAGCTACAGGAATTGTCCCAAGGTCCAATGTGGTACAAGAGGCAAGTAGAAGACTGAGAAGGTACCTGCAAACCTTCCAAAATCAAGCTAAGATATATCCTGATCCATCAACACATCAGTTTACTTATGGTGCACCTATGGTCCCCTTGGAAGTTCCTGCTCATGAAAGTAATCACCAAACTCACCAGCTACTCCACCAACCAGAGTAGAGTCTCCAACTATTGAACAACCAGAACTGGTCTTGAGGAGTTTGACGACAACCTGGTCTAGCAAAAGGCCAAGAAATGGGAGCAGGAAAAGAGCACAGTCAATGGGAAACATTCTAGAAGTGGATGAGATGGAAGGAGACTGGTATCTCAAGAGAAGAAGGCAGAGACTAGAAAGATGGGAAAGCAAAGGGGGTTTTAACATGTGGTATAAGGAGGACAAGATGTGTATCCTTAGACCTAAAGCTATCACAGACTTGCAAATGGCTTTTGATCTAGGGGTGGAAGCTGGGGAAGAACTGACTTCTTTTAATAGAGGCAAGAGAGTGGCAGGTACAGGAATTAGGGGTGTGCAATCTAAGCAAAGCAAGAAGAGAATGAAACAAGAGGAGGAGTTAACAGAGCCTATGGTACTTGATAATGAGTCTGAGACAGCAGGAAGTGACATGGAAGTGGAATGTGTCCTGGAGCTACATCTTGGCACCTGCTCAGGTAAAAGGAAGAAGGACAACTCTGAAGATGGCACTGATGGAGGTGGGGTGGCTGGCCTTTCACAGCCCCCAACTCCATTATGAAAATATTGGCCTTGAATTATAGGGGTTTGAATGACCTTAATTCCCCTACAATTCCTTATTTGCATTGGATGATCAATGCAAAACGCCCTATGTTTTTATTTCTGTCTGAAACCAAATGCCTAGTGTCAAAGGCTTCTTCCTTTTTTAGTAGTACTAACCCTAGTTTTGTGCATGGCAGTGATGCCATAGGTACTAAGGGTGGACTTTTAGTTCTTGCATGGACCAATGTTGTAGTTTCCTGTCTTTCTAGTAGTTCGAACTTTGTTATGTTTAGGGTCCAGTACCCAAATGGAAATGAAATCTTTGTATGTTTTGTTTATGGTTCCCCGGTGTTGGAAGAAAGACCTCATGTTTGGAGGCAACTAATGGACATGGTATTAAGATACCCTAAATGTCTAGTGATGGGTGACTTTAATCAATTAGAAACCCTCGATGATAAACTAGGAGGCTCAACCTTAATACGTGGATGGGAGGACTTTATGGATTGGCGTTTGAATTCAAACCTAATTAACGTTCCATTCTCGGGACCAAAATTTACTTGGTTCAACAAACGTTTTAATTCAGGGTTAATCATGGAAAGACTAGACCGAGGTTACATGACCAATGATTGGTTCGAGGAATTTCCCGAAAGTCAAATCATAAATCAACCTTTTACTACCTCGGACCATGCAGCTATCCTTTTCACTTCGGAAAATCAGCACCACAATACCACCCGGCCTTATCAATTAGAAATTGGTGTCTCAAAAACCAAGAAGTAATTAATATCATCCAACAAATTTGGGAAAACACTCATCCCGGGTCCCCTATGTATTCCTTGAACCGTAAATGTAGTAAAGCTCGTCAAAAAATACAAAAATGGGCCCTAGACTATAAGAAATTTAGAGGGATCAACTGGAGAAAGGTCACGCATGAGTTATCGATTAGGGGCAAAGTTATCCATTCTATAGCCCAAGCACGAGACTATGGCCTCTTTGCACACCAAAAAATCACTGAGTACGAACTTGGTAACATATATTGGAAACAACGAGCAAAAAGCAAGATGGCTTCAAAACGGAGAATTGCCCTCCAAACTTCTATACCAAAAGGCAAAGAAAAAAAAAAGGAAAAATGAGATTCTTATGCTGAAAAATAAAGAGGGGGAATGGGTGGAAGGAACTACAGAAATTACAAAGCTCATTACCGACTTTTGGAAAGACATTTTTACCACCAAAACTAATTCTACCACGAATCCGGAAAATGAAGCTGACCTCCTGTTGCGAGAACTGGATTTACCAAGTCTTACTGAAGACCAGGTACTAGCCTTAAATAAACCGCTTTCTTCATGGGAAATTAAAACAGCCATGTTCTCTATTCAAGGGTCTAAATCTCCGGGTCCAGATGGTATGTCGGCAGAATTTTTCCAACTACACTGGAATATAGTGGGAGAATCAGTAATACGAGCTATACAGCATGTCTTTACCACAGGGTATCTACTCAAAGAATGGAACCATACCATCATGATTCTCATTCCTAAGGTTGAGTCTCCAGAGGAGGTAGGACAGCTACGACCAATAAGCCTTTGTAATACAATCTATAAATGCCTTTCGAAGTGTTTGGTGAACAGGATGAAAAAGGTCCTCCCAATGTTGATCTCACACTTCCAGCTAGCCTTTGTGCCGGGGCGCCACATGACAGACAATGTGATAATAAGCCAGGAATTATTACATCTTATTAACTCTTCCAAAGAAACAAAGAACCCTAAAGCTGCCATCAAAATGGACATGAGCAAAGCCTACGATAGAGTAGAATGGAACTTCCTTCTCAAAGTTCTCCGAGCTTATGGTTTTCCTCCACTCTGGCTCCAATTGATAAAACAGTGCTTATCTACGGTCTCCTTTAAAATTCTGGTCAATAATCACCTGTCGGCAAAGTTCGATCCTGAATGTGGTCTTCGGCAGGGGGACCCCTTATCACCTTATCTCTTTCTCTTCTGCATGGATATCTTGTCTCGCACCCTCAGCATTTCAGAAGAAATCAAACTCTTCAAAGGAATTAAAATTCACAGAAATGGGCCTTCTATTTCACACTTATTTTTTGCCGATGACGTCATGTTATTTTTTCAGGCAAATAAGGACTCTTGTATGGCTTTAGCAACTATTCTTAGCCGGTTTGCAAAAGCCTCCGGTCAACAGATCAACCTGAGTAAATCCTATGTCAAATACAGTCCCCTTATGCATGATAGGGACTGTCAATAATGCAACGACATACTCAGGATGCCTATAGTTACTATAATGGACCACCACCTCGGATCTCCAATTGACCTGCCAGGGAAGAAAATCTTAGCTTGGAATAGCACCCCTTTTTCACTACCAGTGAAGATTCTGCTCATAAACACAGTTCTTATCCCGATGGTGACGCATATAATGAACAGTATGCTCCTCCCAAAATCAATAGTTGGTAAGATCGACTCTCTATTGATTAAGTTTCTGTGGGCCAAACATGGAAGCAACGGGGTCCATTGGATGAACAAAGTAACTGTCCAAACACCAAAAGGCATGGGAGGACTAGGGGTTAGAAAGCTAGAGGTTGTAAACAAAACCCTGTTAATGAAACAAGTCTGGAGAATGCACAAAAACCCACAATTACTTGTAACCCAAGTAATAGGAAAACGGCTGAAAGTAATGGAAGCTCTAAAATCGCCACGAATTCAGGACAGGACCAACGGGAGTATGGGGACAAAATCCTTTTCAGGGAGAGGTATGGAAAAGGCCGGAAGACTCTTCGCGGCCGGGTATGCTTGGAAGATAGGTAACGGAAAGATGGTGAAGGCCTTTCAACACCCTTGGGTGGAAGGTAGAACCCCGACCCCAAAGAATAATGACCAGGTACAGGAAACACAGGACTGGCATGTTGAGTAATTCATGCACCATAATCCGCGTTATTGGGAGGGGGGAAAGGTGCGTAAATACTTTGCTTGGGAAGATGCCCAACGAATCTTGGGGATAGAAGTTCCACAAGGAAACCATGATGATCACATCTACTGGCAGCATACTAAGTCAGGCCAGTTTACAACGAAATCAGGATACGCCTACCTGCTGAAAGTGGAAAAACAACAAATACATAGTGATGGCAGAGACGAGAACGAAACGGCAAGGGTAGCGAAGAAGTTATGGCACGCTAACCTCCCCCCAAAATGGAAAATGTTCATTTGGAGAATATGGAGGAACATCCTTCCAACAAAGGACCAACTTAGCAAACAGAAAATGGTAAATGAGGACAGTTGCCCAATGTGTCTTGTGTTTCCAGAAACGCCAGTGCATCTGTTTAGTCAATGCCCGATGATTGGCCAATTATGGGCGGATACTCCGTCCCTCCAGCCTGTAAACTTGACAACTAACTCCAACTTTGGGGAAGTAGTCCAGTACACGATTAATTCAATACCTAACTCGACCACTCGAGACGAAGGTAACATTGCTACTTTTGCTATAACCCTTTGGACCATCTGGTGTACGAGAAACAATATGGTTTTCCGGAACATCAGCATGGGGATTTCCCAAATGCGAGAAACCAGAAACCGAGCCTGGGATGAATTACAGATTTTTCAGAA
Organism: Patellifolia procumbens; assembly: GCA_947645195.1. Classification (NCBI taxonomy): domain Eukaryota; kingdom Viridiplantae; phylum Streptophyta; class Magnoliopsida; order Caryophyllales; family Amaranthaceae; genus Patellifolia; species Patellifolia procumbens. The sequence goes on from CANSGD010001085.1 coordinate 132,942, forward strand.
CAAAACCAACTTAACAGTAGGCCAGGCTCTTTCGAACCCTGGTCCTCACTCAGACTACCCCCCGGGGTTCTTCCTTGCAAATATAGGCAGAAATGTACAAGGTTTCCCGACCATGATTATTGAAACAGATGGTTCATGGGAAAAAACAACTAAAGCGGCTGGTATGGCTTGGCTGAGGAAACAGACAAGAGGTTATGACACTGCGGATACAGGCCACTTGACAATCAAAGGGGGAGGATCCTACGGGGCCGCGACGTCAGCACTTCAAACTGAGGCAGTTGCCTGTCTAAATGGTATTAAATGGGGCTTACAACAACAAGTGGCAGAACTTCAAATTCAAACAGACTCATCCGAGCTAATCACCTTATTACGAAATCAGGCGCAGACGAATCTGGAAGTTAACTGGACAATACAGGAGATTAGGGAAGCGGCCAGTGAATTACAATGGTGCACAATCCTGAAAGTATCCCGGCAAGAGGTTGAACAAGCCGACAAGATGGCCAACTACTGTAGATGTAATTTATATGAGTTTTCGCTTTCTTAGGTAACATTGAGCAGGTGTCAAAAAAAAAAAACATCCCTGCTAGATGGAAGCCTTTTCGATTCATAAAAAAATTTTAAGCGAAAATCCAATTGGTTATGATTTCGATTAGCGGTCGTGCTATCACGGCACTCATTGCCAGAGAAATGAAAGCAACGCTAATAAACTAAGGGTCCGTTCAGAATTACTGTGGTTTTCTGTTTTTTGGTTTTTATTTTAAATAAAAGTCATATAATATGCCCTTTAATGAAAAAAAATAGTCAAATTTATTGAAAACATGATGAATTTGAAAACTGACAACTAGAAAGTGAAAACCTCTTTTCCTCGTTTCGTGTTTTTGGTTTTTAATTTTCAAAAAAAAAAAAAACTGAAAACTAAAAACAAAAAACGATAACGAACAGGCCCTAAGGTGTCCCTGCGGTGTCCTGTGGTTAGGCCAAATGCAACGCTATTTTTTCTATATTCTTTTTAAGGGAATTTGAGTTAGGATTAGGGTTAATTAAGAAAATTTAACGAAAATTTAATGGTCGTTAGCAGTAAGGGCATTTTAGCTATGAAAAGTGACCCCAGTGCCATTTGAGCTAGCTCAAATACCCGGAGGGTACCTGAGAAATTAGCCCTACGCACATGGGCAACTCAGGATTTTTCCCAACTAAGATATGTCAAATTCCAAATTAATTAATCCTTATAGCTTGAGAAATTATTTTACTAAAACATTAATGTTAGCCTGGTATGAACATTAGATCAACTACAAGAGGGGAGTGAATTGTAGTTGAGGGAATTTTAAAACTTTTTGCGGAATATAAATAATTAAAAGCTAAATAAAGAAAGAAAGAAACAATTAGCAATACACAGAGATTTTTAACAAGGTTTACTTCCTTAATTCTCTAGGAAGAAACCCTGCCCTTTTTCTTTATAATAGAAATTACAACCTATTATAAACTCTTCTCTCTCAGTTCCTCTAGGAACTTGACCATGTCTCTGGTCACCTTGTTTCCGCTGAACTTGTGACTTTCTCACTTAACTTCACTCGAAGTCTTCTCTTTCTCTCTTTCACTCTTGATTACAGAAACTTTAAACTCTAAAATTTCTTTTCTCCCCAATCACTCGAAAATAAATACAATGGTTTAAGCTATTGAAAATAAAAATCGAATGAAATTAAGATATAATATGCGTGTAGAGCATCAAAGTTCTTCATTTTCTGATAAGGTTTTCTCTTCATATATAGAGGATTCTCAACCCTTTTTCAGCTTCATAGAAACAGTTATGGGTCCATAAGATTAGCCCAGTATCCGCTCTTCAAGATGATATTTGTGCGCAAAAAGATCTCTAACAGAATCTGCAAACCCTTGTCAGCCTTATCTCCCTATAGTTTGTTGTGAAGCCGAGTACTAGAAGATTGGTTGAGGTTCCTTGAATCTAGGAACTGATTTGCAGCTCGTCAGATCCTCCTAGATTCTAGGGTTGTTGTGCTTATCTTGTTTCCTCCATATTAGCATCCGATTTTATAGTTAGTTGATGCATGATTATCCATTTGATCAAAATCTGTACAATGCTAACAAACTAACACAATTAATATCATGGAAATTAGTTTTATTCAAAATAAAGTTCCACGACATTAGGATTGTCTCAAAGCAAACTATTTATAAAAATCGAGTGATATATAGATCAAGTACATAGAATAATTAGATTTAATAACTTAATCAGATTAAACTCATAACCATTTCTCCATAAGTTAAAATTAATTATTCCTAAGTATTTGATAACAAAATAACACTGATTATGAACACTAAAAACCTACGAAAATACTAAGTCTAAAAACTATGAATAAACCCTAAGTAAACCGATAAAAGTCTATACTAAATAAATATATTATTTGTCATCATTAAAATAGTAAAATCAACAATATTCCCCCTTTTTGATGATGGCAAATAATTTGGCAAAAAATAAAAATAAAGCTAATAATTAATCTAAGTTTCTGAGTCTCAACGATGACTAGGAACAGTCAACTAATACTAGGACTAGAGACAGAGTGAGATCAGAAAAGTTACAGGAACTAAGGCACGCCAAAAAATAATTTTTGATTTTTGCCAATATCTTCCCCCTTTTGTCATTATCAAAACTAAGTATATGCGCCTGCAGCACTAGTAGAGTCAACAGTCTAAAGTCAGTTCAGTAGCTCTAACATAGTGTACTCATAATATTAGCCATCCTAACATTCCAAGAGTATATACGTCAGGAACAAGCATTCACAAAGCACAAAAACAGGAACAGAGTTCAACATAAGAGAGATAGAAGAGATATGGAGGATGAAAAGAGTGAAAAGTAATTCAAAAGTTCATATGTCACAGCAGGACACATGAAGAAGCAAAAAAAAGCAATTGTTCAAAAAATTATACAACCAAACAAAACTGAAATTTTAATTGTCTTAAGGGGGGTTGGGTTAGGGATCAGGGGAGTTCATGGATGGGAAAAGAGGCAGCAACAAAATCTATTTTGGCTCGTATGTTAGAATCCTTGATTGATTGCTTTGATGAACTTATCATGCTGCACATCCTGATGAGCAATCCGGGTTTCCAACGCCTGCACCCTTATTCCTAGAATAGAAATAGAGTCCTTCATCTCCTTTAATAGTGCACGGAGACTAGCAGTAGACAACAATGGGAAGTCAACAGCCTGAGATCTTGCTGCTTGAGGAACTTGATCCTCATCTAAATCTATCATCACCCCATTGCCTTAGTTCCTCCTAGGTTTTGCTAGTCTCTGAATCTTGCGGACTGATTGCTTAATCCCAGTTCCTAAGTTCCTAGTTCCTCTCCTCTCTTCCTTTTCCCAGATTCCTCAATTTCTTTCTCACCCTTCACTACTACCTCTTCAGCATCAAATTCCAGCTTTCCCCTTTTGACTCTCAGACTTAATCTAGAGAGTGTGTCTTTTGTTAAGCAGTTTTCAGGTTCAAGTTCAAAAGAAGGGTGAGAAGGAAGTTTGAGTTTGCATTTCTTTAAAATAATGGAAATTAAGTTTCCATATCCGATGCGGTTCTTGTTGGTAATGCAGTGGGTGAGGTGAGATATGAATACGGCTGGAAAGTTTATGGAAATCTTTGTGGCAAGGCAGTAGTGAAAGATCAAGAAGACTAGCATGGGTCCTCTTGGAGGCACGAGGAACCAGGAACCGCCAGACAAAGTGAAAAAGAAATTTGTGAAAGGGCTTTAAGTCTTTTTGATCCATTGAAAGATTAGTGGGATTGCCACCGAAAAATTTCAAGATTTTACTGTTGTTAGCTCCCTCTACATTCAATTTCGCTTTCCCCTTAACATATTCTTCGTTCCCTTCAGCAGGTACCCCAACCCAATCACTCTGATTTTTCTCATTAAATTTTACTAATTTTCCCCCTACAACACTCATACATAGACCGTCAGCATTCTCAAACTTACTACAGAACTCAGACATTTCTTCTTCAAACAGACCCTCATCAACAAAAAGAATCTTACTCCATTTTTGAAAGATCACAAGGTCCAGAAACTCAGTCCACTTTTCTTTCTTACACCAGCCCATATGAACATAAAATCCAATTACGATTTTAGAGGATTTAGACTTCTTACCTCTCTTGATGGGAATGTTGAGTGGTTTTTCAGTTTCATCTTCTTTCTCTTGAGTTTCTTCCACTTTCTTGGAAGAGGTTTCTTTTTCAGTGGATTGTGCTTTGGAAGTCGAAGATTTGTGGGACGAGTGCTCTGTTTCATTGTCGCTTCCCTCATACTCAACCAGAGGAGATGGCATTTCTTCGGGGAGGATTGAGGTTTCCGAGTTTTTTCTTTTAGGAGCTATGGAGTTAGGGTTTGTGGGAGGAGAGAGAATTTGAAGAGAAGGTGAATGGTTTTATTTGGTTTGATGGTTTTGAAAATAGTCGAGTGAGTGATGTGATGTGATGGGGAGGAAGATGAGTTTTAATTGAAAGAATAAGGCGTGTGAGAAGAGTGGTGATTAAATGAGTGGCTAAGGCTTCCCTTAGACAATTAATCATTCAACCTTTAATGAGTATGCATTTAATTTTGTTTGAACTATTGCAATATATGAATGAATAAGGTGGAGAATGGAAAATGGAGAATTCTAAAGAGAAAAAAATAATAAAAATAAAAAGAAAAGAGAAAATATGAATGATGGAAAGAAAATAAGAATTTTGAACTCATGTAACTGATACATTTCATGCTAAGTTATACAAGTACCATATTCATTTACTCAATGTACTAGTACGGACAATAAGGTTAATATTATTTAGACAAATGTGAGTCCTTATCCTTGACTAAAGGTGTATGAATTAAGAAATTCATGAGGATTGCAGACACACTTAGAAATGAATGTTACATAGGGGTCAATGTCATAGGCACTTTCAAACAATTCTGATCATTCTTAGTTCCAAACGAATCTTTTCAAACCTGTTCCTAGAGAGTGGTTTGGTCAAGATGTCAGCTAATTGATTTTCAGTAGGTCAAAACTCAACTTTGATTAATCCTTTTTCAACATTGTCCTTCAAGAAATGATGCCTAATGTGAATATGTTTGACCCTAGAATGATGCACTAGATCCTTGGAAATGCAAATAGCACTTGTATTGTCACATAAAATAGGAACATATTTGTACTTAATACCAAATTCACGTACCTGTTGCTTAATCTATAGGACCTAGGAACAACAAGCAGCAGCTGCCACATACTTAGCTTTTGTTGTTGACAAGGCAACAATGTTCTGTTTCTTTGAACTCCAAGAAACTAAGCTTGTTCCTAGGAACTGAGCAATTCCAGAGGTACTTTTTCGATTTACCAAGTCCCCAGCATAGTCAGCGCAGAGTAAGTAACTAGATCAAAGGTGTCACTTCGAAGGTAGAACAAAAAAAGATCATCACTTCCTTTCAAATACCTAAGAATCCTCTTGACTGCTGTCAAGTGAGATTCCTTCGGATTTGATTGGACTCTAGCACATAACCCAATACTAAAAGAAATGTCAGGTCTACTAGCAGTTAAATAAAGTAGAGATCCAATCATACCTCTGTATAGTTTTTGATCCACTATTTTACCACTTGGATCCTCGTTGAACCTTGTTCCTATTCCTATAGGAGTGTGGTTGGTCTTTGCTTGTTCCAACCCATATTTCTTTTAGTTCCTTCGCATATTTTTGTTGATGGATCATTGTTCCTCTTTCAATTTACTTGATTTGCAATCCAGGAAAGAAGTTCAACTCTCCCATCATGCTCATTTCAAATTCACTACTCATTAGATCTGCAAATTCCTTGCACAGAGAATCATTAGTAGCACCAAAAATAATATCATCAATTTGGGAGGGGGAGGACCGCGGTTTGTTGACTTGTTACTACCTTATGGGGGCATGTAAGAAACTTGTGAAGTGGAGGGATGCGATGGCGCCGATTGTGCGGCAGAAAGTCGATGACACGGGTTTGTCACATCTTCCTAGCATTATGTTTAGTTATCTTGATCATCCACTCATTATTGCATTCGTGGAAAGGTGGCAGCCTGACACGAACAATTTTCATTTTCCTTGGGGGGAAATGACTATCATGCTTCACGATGTTCAGCAGATCTTACACATTCCCATTGACGGGAACATGATTACGGGTCCCTCTGAGGCACAGTCATACACCACTGATTTTGCCGAGCTTCTTTACGTTAGTTCCACGGAGATACCGTGGAAGGGGGTTGCTCCTACTGTGGATAGCATCATAAAGAGTTGTAAACCTCCGGCTGACAGAACGCCTAGTATTGAGGCTTGTGGGTTTCTTACATCGAAGCTAGGTTCCACTCTTTTCGTTGATAAGAGTGTTAGTAAGGAAAGACCGTATGTGATTTCTGAGCTTAGGGATCTTAGACAGGTGTCCGATTATTCATGGGGATCAGCAGCACTGGCTTGGTTGTATCGTCAGTTAGGGGCGGCGTCACGCGCTTCATGTGCGAAGGTCGGGGGATGTTTGTCATTGTTGCAGGCGTGGATATATGAGTACTTCCCTGCATTTCGACCTTCACGTGAGCGTCTTTCTATGTCAGCTGGATCACCTCGATTGATGTGTTGGTCTTCACAGCTGTATTCGAAGGGAGAAGAGAGATTAGCGACTTTTCGACGAAGGATCGATACAATGGCACCTGAGCAGGTAAATGTTAACCTTTTAAGTTTCATTATATATATATTTTTTTGTACTAATTGTTATTTACTTGTTTTTAGATTCAGTTGTGTCCATATGGACCCGATCCAGCTGCTATTGTGCCTAGGACTCTATTCACAGGTTTTATCCGGTACCATGATGTTATTGAGCCTTACATGGCTGATCGTGTCATCCAGCGGCTCGGATACGTCCAGTGTTTCAGTGCACTGTGTTGACACACTATGATGTTATTGTTAGGACTCTCATACATATCTCCTCCTTATGTAATAACTGTAGACAATAGTGTGTCACCCGTCCAACTATATGCTGATAAAAAGTCTCCTAAGAACATTCTTCCATGGTGTCGGCTAGAGGACTCTAGATGTTACTGCAATTTCTTCACATGCAGCTCAACAAATGTGAGTGTACGCTCCCAAACACTAACTAAAGACAACTGTGAGGTCTCAAACCAGTGTTTCAGTGCACTGTGTTGACTCTCAACCCTACATGTAGTCACATTTCCTAAATGAAATATATTATTTGTCCACGCCTTCACAAACTTTTCCTTGTGAACTAGCCATGTGCTATGAACATACTCGATAACTTTTGGATGCTTTTTCCAAGCATCACCCATGTCAGCCACATCTTTAGTGTATTCACCCTCTGACGAAGCTTCCATCACCTTGTGCCACCTACCATTCGTAAAACCGGCTGCCATCACCTCATTCTTGCCAAGCAGTTTATATAAATGTTGCTCAACATCTTGCTTAATGTGCCATGTACAAAGCAAGTGAGACGAATGTGGATGGTACTCACGAATAGGTACAAGAAGTCCCATCTCCCGATCAGTCACAATAGCGTGAGGGGAAACTCCGGCTCCAAAAACAGTTTGAAGCTTATTTAACACCCATTTGTAACTGTCTACTGTCTCATCCACGACTAGAGCATAAGCGATGAGGAATTTATGTACAGTCGATGAAACCCCAACCATCTCAAGAAATGGCATATGATACCGGTTCGGTTTGTAAGTGGAATCCATCAGCAGCACAAATGGGAATGTCTGACAAAAACTAGCAGACTTAGGATGAGCGGCAAATATATGTGTCGTATGGTCGTAACCTGCAGCTGTATCAACCCATAATACATACTTTGCCTCACGTGTAAGATGGAAGAAGTTCTCCATCACATCTCTCCCTTCGCTATCAATTTTCTTGATTTTCATACGATAATTGTAGACATGACGAATGGTTGGATTATCCTCACGATGTGCCACAGTCAATGCCGCCATAATGTTGCACGACCTTGTCTGTGCCTCACTCAACTGGCGAACAAGCTCTTTTGCAGCAACACAGAGACCACTAATATCTCGGTGACCCTCCTTATAAACTATAAGACGATCATTATGAGTGCCAGTAACTCTTTTACTTATTAATAACCGATAATAGCCACCAGGAACATCCCTTTGCAACTTCAACATGAAAGGACAAGCACAATATTGTGTCTTGGTATCCGGACGTTCAACTAAGTCCAAGTCAGTTGTCTTACCCCTATATACACAACCACGTTTGCATCTAACATAAACACGGTGATCAAATCCATTGTTTCGTTTATGGGAACTAGTTGAAATGCCAAATCCAAGTCCATGAGCTACTTCGCGAGCCCACAATAATCCATCTTTATAACACTCCCATGTTAGCGAAGTTATAAAATGAGAACTGTAATCTTTACCATCCCCTCCATAATCTTTTCTAATAACCTACAAATACAACATCATCATATTTAAATAAATATAACATAATATAATGGTCAAATATGTGAAAAATAATTTGAATATAATTATATATGCCATATTTTAATTAAATATAACACTATATAAGTAAATATATATAAATAAATATAACATAATATAATGGAATTTTTAAAAAAAATCAAATAACTAACCTAAATATGATAAACATGTGAAAGATAATTGTAGACATTAATTATAAACTATATAAATAATTAAATACAAATAAATGTGAAGAAAACACGTCACGACCATGGCTAGCACGTGTTTTCTACACGGACAGACCATGGTCAGTTCGTGTTTTCTACACGTATTATGTTTTATCGAATTTTTTAAAAAAAAAGTTACCGTCGAAGGAATTGGATCTCTGGCCATTTTTCCGATAATATAGCAACGATGGATTGTTCAAGATCGGTGTAATTTCAATTGCGAGGGAGAATGTGAGTTACACTTAATGGTGAGGGAGAGTGAGTAAGTAATATTAAGTTTAATTAGGTCATTATTAGGGCGGCGTGTGTATAAATTAGGGTGGCGAATAACAACACCCTACTAATAAGGCCATGAAAACTGAATTTATGTGCCACTTAACCATCAACAACCAACACCGAATACGTGATCATGTTCAATCGAACAACAACAATGGTGAAATTCATATGCCACTAATTCACCTATACTTTAATAAAATCCCGGATCTCACAAGTCCAAGTTCGGCACCATTTAAACTCAAATTTTTAGCATGAAAATAACTTCAACGTGCATAAGCATTGGGATAAAAATCCTAAACATGATACTACACTATAATATTCAAACTAATGGTACTTAGACAATGGTTTTTATAAGGTACCCGAAATCAATCTTAGAAATTAGAATTTGAGAATGAATGCTGGTAAAACCTCACCTAATTTCTGATTTTCTTGCCAAGAACACGAGAATCACTACACTGAATTTTTTTTAGAGGAGAGGCGTGAGAAATGTGAATGAGCAAGGGACAGGACTGATTTTTCTGGTTAAATTGGCAGCAATAAGAGTGGCTTAAATAAATGGCTGGTTTTTTTTTATATATAAAGGTAAGAAGAAGGAGTGAGATAGTTAGGAAACCCTCCGCTCAAGGGGAATTCCAAACATATCGTTACAAAGTATTTTTGACAGATCTGAACCATGCCAGTCCGTAATACAAAAGTAATCCGAAACTAAATGACCCGCATTGGCAATCCAGTCAGCTGCTTGATTTGCTTCTCTGTAGACGTGAGTGATCTGAACATTTTGGAATGCTCTTAGGTTGATTTTAGTATCTTGAACAATGTTATCAATCTGCCATAGAGTAGACCAAACGTCATTCATTGCGTTTATGACGAGCAAGTTGTCACCTTCAATTAGAATATTTGAATGCGAGAGTGTTGAGGCTTTAAGAACACCTCGATGAAGCGCCGTAGCTTCTTCTAAAAGGACTGAAGTGATGTTCCCTACGTTGTGTGCTTCAGCGGCAAGAACCATACCGTCGTGATTTCTAATGATGAATCCTGTTGCTGCGCTGTCTTGCTTGACCGAGCCATCGAAATTGAGCTTTATGAAGCCCAGAGGAGGTGGGGACCAGGTGACGAAGATGGATTGAGGGCTTGTCTTTGTAGGCACGTGGGGGAGGGGGAAACCATATGGGAGGGGGACAAAGCGAATTCATCATAATGGAGCCGCATCTTCCATTCGTGGGAAAGAAGTCTTGCATGATGGTAAATCCTATGTATGATGAGCGCTGAATTGTTGAAAATAATGTCATTCCGATCCTTCCATATGCTCCATAAAAGGAAGGTAATCTTTGCAGCCAAACCTTTATCCTTTAGGTTCTTTCTAAAAAGCTCTTTTACAGTATGGTTGGTAATAGAGCAGCGCAACCATTCTTTCACTTGTGGAAGTGTCCATAAGGTTGTGACCTTGTGGCAGTTAAGAAATAGATGGTCTATTGTTTCTGGACACGAAGCATCACAGAGAAAGCAGTTTTCAAAGGGGATAATCTGTCTCTTAAACAAAATCGCGCGGACACTAATCGCATTATGTAGAACTTGCCATATGAATATCTGGAGCTTCGGAGGTACCTGAACTCTCCAAATCTGACGAACTTCCCACTTTGGGGTGTCAGGGCTGATGTTATGTGCTAACCAGTTTGCTGATTTGACCGTGAAATCTCCATGGGAAGACATACCCCATATTGGTGTATCCGCCTCAATATTTTTAGTGACAATGATACCACGTACTTGGGCTACTAGGTTTTGAGGTAAAATTGAACCCAACTTTTCGAAATTCCAACGCTTATCATTGGTAATGAAGGCGTCCAAACATAAATCAGTATTTATTGTATTGGGGTCTGGTTTTAAAAGTTCGAAAAGAGATTGGTTGGTTAACCAGTTATCCAACCAGAATAAAATGGTTGAACCATCTCCTATCTTCCATCGAATCCCCTTTCTCAAAATCTCCCTTTGTTCCATGATTTTCCTCCAGATGGTGGAATGTGATGGTTTTGGCGTGTATTGGAATAGGGAGCACTTTTTCAGATATTTTTGGCGTACTTTGTTGGCCCATAGATTTTCAGGATCAGAAAGGACTTTCCATGCTAGTTTAGCCAGGAAAACCCTGTTTAGTGGTAGGGTTTTACGAAGCCCTAGACCTCCTACGCTCTTGGGAGAGCAAATTCTATCCCACGCTATAAGAGGGATGCCCTCTTTTCCTGGCCCCTGATTCCAGAAGAATTTTCTGTGAATGGAATCAATAGTGGAGGCCGAGTTTGCCTGGAGCATGGTTGCTGCACTTGCATAGTTTGGGATTGCTTCTAGATTGCATTGGATGAGAGTATGCCTTCCTGCTTTGGAAATCAATCCAGCCTCCCATAGTTAAACCCTCTCATCGGTCTTATTAAGCAACTGGGCTAGATCCGCCTTGATAGGCCGAAAGGAACTGAAATGGATTCCTAAGTACCTTCCCAAGCAGGCCTTTGGTGGCATGTTAAATTTACTAGCCAAAGAAGCCTTTCGTGCGTTAGGAACTTGCTTAGAAAAAATAATAGCTAATTTATGAAAGTTTACCAGCTGTCCTGAGTTTGCGCAAAAGCGGTCGATGATTTTCTTTAGGTTACTGCATCCAGCCTTTGTCGCTTTACAGAATAACAGGCTGTCATCAGCAAAGAGCAAACAAGGGATCTTAGTAGTGTTTGGGCATACTTGGAAACCAATACCACTTGACTTGTTACCCGCACTATGAGCTAGTTCTTTAATGAGGCCTTCCATACATATAATAAAAAGATAAGGGGAAAGCGGGTAACCCTGTCTCAGACCTCGGGTTGGCTTAAACCAACTCGTAGTATTGCCATTGACATTTACTGAGTATGACACCGTAGTGACACACTGCTTAACCAAGTCGATCCATTTTGGGGGGAAGCCCAAATGCGTAAGACACCCCCACATATAGTTCCATTCAATCCTATCATAGGCTTTTTCCATATCCAGCTTCAAAGCACACCACCCTGTCTTGCTTTTTGACTTATGAAATGTGTTTAAGATTTCTTGAACTATTAGGACATTGTCGTGAATGGAGCGACCTTTGGTAAAGGCATTCTGAAACGGGCTTATTAGCTTGTCCAATACAGGTTGTAATCTGGAAACAAGAATTTTGGAGATTGCCTTGTAGAGGGTGTTGACAAGACTAATTGGTCTGAAATGGTCGGTTTTTCTGGTTGCTGAATTTTGGGCATGAGAGTGATAATGGTGTGGTTGAGGGATGGTGGAAGGTGACCATGTTCAAAGAAGCTAGTTACTGCTAGGCACACATCTTTATTCACGATTTCCCAGTATTTCTGGAAGAAACCTGGACCAAACCCATCAGAGCCTGGGGCATTATGGGGGTTCATGTCGAAAAACGCGTTTTTTATTTCTACTTCAGATTCTTTTGTCAATAGATTTTCCGCCTCCTGGTCAGAGACTATGGAGGTGAAATGTTAAAAAACAGAGCCATCTGGGACTGATCCTGATGACGAATAGTTCTTTGAAAAAGCGTGCTTGAACAGCTCTTTTATCCCCGAAGGGTTTTCCACCCAAGTGTCATCTTCATCCCTTAATTTGTGGATGGTATTCAGAGAAAATCTTTGCTTCATCTTATTGTGGAAGAAACGTGTGTTTCTATCACCTTGAAGCAACCAGTTCTTTCTGTTTTTTATTCCCCAGTGGGATTGTTTAAACAGAAGAATTTTTTCCCGTTGGTTAATGAGCCTTTTTAGGTGGTCAACTAAAATTGGGTTATAAGGCTGAGACCAAAGTCTCGCCTCTATTTCCTGAATTTTGTCCAGATTCTGAACAAGTTTGTTAGACGTATGCTGGAACTTTTTCATGGACCAAGTTTCGATGGTAGCTTTGATCTCAACTAGGCGATTTTGAACTCTGTAAAAACGAGATCCCTTCTGTTTCTGTAACCACTTGTTTTTTACAATGGCTAGAACTTCCGAGTGTAAGGCCCACGCCTGATGAAAACGGAATCTTGCAGGAGGGAAAACAGGGTTTGTAAAAGTGTCACAAATTATAGGGGAGTGGTCTGACACCGTAAAGGAACCATAAGTAATAGTCGTATTGATGGAGTAATTCAAAGGGTGAGTCTCTTGAGAAACCTAACGTTATAAATTACTAGCCATATATGCACGCGATGCGTGTCTCGTGTGAAAGATTAATATGTAAGGACTTGGGAGAATGTACATTGTAATTTCTCCAGTGAAATACACATTTTCATACTTTTAAAAATAATTGTTAAGTTTTAGTTATTTTGTTTTTTTAGAGGAAGTAATTGCAATCCCAAAATATTTTAAATAGTGAAATAATTCAAATACATAAAAAAAGAGAATAAATATTAGGGAGTATATTATCAATATTGTTTTGAAAACAAAATGCTAAAAACGACAAGATCTTTCCAAAATGGAACATGTCATTAGCATCATCACTCATGAGTAAAAAAACATCATCCCTATCCCTCTACCACTTTCTCACTCATCTTAAAATACTTTATCATGTTTATATGATCAATTGGATCATATGCAACACCTTTACTCATGAGCAATTAGCAATGTATTTGAAAATATAAAAATTAAAAGTATATAAAAATATAGCAAAGTGGGTGTCTTTATAGATTTCAAGAAAATATAACCATTGATATTTTTTAATATTTTTTTTACTTTGTAGATTTTTAGATATTGTAGTTTGAAGTTTTAAACATTTTTTTTAAAAATATCAATTGCTAAGTTTGAAAATAAAACTTAATTACTTAATAACTTCCTTGATTTGTTTTTTTTTCCTTTTCTTATTTTTGGTGTCCACCCCACCATCTTCCCTTATAGTATAGAGATAATACAGATCATAAAAGCTGATTTTGGAACCTACCAATTCCCTTTGACAGCAGCCCAAGTTTTCGGACCAAGGCCAACAAAGTTTAAGTAATATTCGTGTAGAATTGGTCCATAAAATAACTATCGGAATAAATACGGCAGATTTAGTCAATCGATTCACGATCACCCGAATAGTATCATTGTTAGTCTTAGTCTTTGGTGATGCTGTCACAAAATCCATAGATATCGAATCCCACTTTCATTCAGGGACTTCTAAATACTGGACCTTTCCCATAGGTCTCTTGTGATTTATCTTCACTTTCTAGCAAGTCAAACACTTGGACACGAACTCAGCGACTTCTCGCTTCATATTCGGCCACCAATAAATCTCCTTGAGGTCTTTATACAATTTATCACCACCAGGGCGTACTGAATACGGAGTATTGTGACCTTCCTCCATAAGTTTCCTCTTAATTTCTTTACACTTCTGTGGTATACACCACCTTCCGTTGAATATCAAACTCCCATCCTCATGGATCTTAAAATCCACTTCCTTTCCTTGCTTCATCTTCTCTTTAATCTTATCTCCTTTGTTCTTCCTACTTCGTGGCTTAAAAGAACCAAACCGCTGATGAAGATGGAAGTTGTTGCTGGTGAAGGTGATGACTGATTATGAGGGGGCTGAAGTTGGTGGTGGTGGTGGTGGGTGATTCCGACGTATTGGGGTAGTTGACAGAGTTTTGGTGGTGGTTTTTTTTTTTTTTTACAAGCGGCATACAACTAAAGTTGTAATTACAAAGTGTTACTAAAAGAAAGCATTGAATGTAAGCACTCTCGGGCTGTCCTATCTGCATCTCGAACACACTCCCTTGGAACCTTTACTATTTGACACCATTGAAAACCATGAGCTTGCTGTTGAATCGCGCTAATCGTCCATGATATAGTCATGTCGACTTTTGTGGGATCCTGTAACATGCAAACTAGTTGAACAGAGTCAGTAAAAATCATAAGTCGGGATAAGTGGTTCTCACGCGCCCACTTTATGTAGAGAAGGCATGCTTGAGCCTCAGCATGTAGAGAGCTAGTAGCCAACCCAAAGGCACCACCCCCTGGTACCCAAACATTGGGAGCTGTAAGTGTTGCCCAACCAAAACCTGCTTTAGATGTGGTTTTCTCCCAGGCACCGTCGCATTGTAATTTATGCGTTGGTGCCCCGATTGTAGATTGGCCTATATGAGTCCCATAGAAACCCGGAGGGAAAGGTTGGTCGTCCTCTGGAGGATGAAGGAAACGGAGGTTATTTTGTTGTAGTTCTAGTGCTCGATGAAGTTGGCCAATGGCTTCAATTCTAATAGACCCAGCGGCAAGACAACTCGGAGCCTCCCCTCGAAAGATTCTTGCATTACGTTGGATCCAGAGGCTCCAGAGTGATGCAATAAAGATCTTGATTGATCCACTAGCATAACCTTCCTTGCTCATGAAGAGTAGGATGTTGTTAGATACCCATTCCGCACAGGAATTAGTAGTATCTATGGAGGTAATAGGCAAAGTCGGAGTCTGGGTCCATAAACCCATAGCAACGTTGCATTTAAAGAAAATGTGTGTAGAGTCTTCAATGATACCAAAGCAGCAGTCACAGAAAGTATCACTAACCATATTTCTTTTCCCCAAGTTACTCTTGTCTGGTAGTCTGTTTCGTAAGATGCGCCACAGAATATATTTCCATTTTGGCAGAATGGGCAGATGCCAGAGGTACTTAAACATACGCGTGCAGGAAGAGTCGACTGTTGCATTCCTTGTATGATTACTTACATAGGCATAAATGGATTTAGTAGTCGGGTTTCCAGACGGATGATGACTCCAAATCAGCCGATCTTCCTGGTCATTGTCTGGAAGTTCCGTGGATAATATGGCCTTGGAAGACTCGAAGGAAAAGTGTTGACGTACTAAGGCAAACTTCCAGGAGGACGTTGACCTGTCAATATAGTTATTGACTCGAGCCCGAAGAATGTTTGTTAAAAGAAGGTTGTTGTTCATCATGGGAGTGGTTTTGTTGACCCAACGGTCCTGAAAAGCTCGGACTAGTCTTCCATTACCTATCTTCCAGTGGCATCCTTGTAGTAATTTATGTTTGCCCACTACTATACTTTTCATGCCCCATGAGTCTGTCGCTTTAGTTGAGTGGGTGTCTTTGGGGTTTAAACTCAGACATAACCGTCCCCGACTATGGACCTTGAACACAAGGGTGGAAGTGGCTTTTGCAAAATGCCATGTTGTTCGCATGATGGTTGTGTCATTTAACAATTTGAGTGACCTGAGTCCTAAGCCCCCGAATCCTTTGGGCAGGGAAATCATTTTTTTTGAAACCCAAGGAATACCTTTACATCCATCGGAAGCCCAGAAGAAACGCAATAGTAGACTATCAAGTTTGCTGAGTATACCTTTGGGAACAATATAGCATTGCATGACATGAGCTACCATTGCAACAATGACTGTGTTGATAAGATACACTTTGGACATAGGTGATAAGTGAGCCCGTCCCCAGCTTGTAATTTTCTGGGCCACCTTATCAACCAAGAAAGTGAAGTGTGAATGTTTGTGCCCCGTAAGATCAATTAGGACCCCCAAATGGTTCCCCAGTTGTTGAACTGGTTGCAGACCCAGGATATCTTTAAATTATCGTTGAATGTCGGATGGAGTATTCGGACTAAATTTGACACAAGATTTGTGAAGGTTCATTTGTTGTCCCGAAATTTCACAGTATTGTTGCACAACACTTAAAATGGATTGACAGGAGGACAGAGTAGCTTGGAAGAAGAGGAGAATATCATCTGCAAAGAAGAGATGGTTGATGCTCGGGGACCTTCTACTAATCCTCAGACCTTTAAATTGCTTTATATCCTCTGCCAAAGTCAACATACGTGAAAACACATCCATGCCTAGGATGAAGAGGTATGGTGACAGTGGATCCCCTTGGCGCAACCCTGACTCTGGACTAAGGATATCCACTAGTTGGCCATTGAGTAGAACCTTATAGTTTACTGAGGTGATGCATTGCCTAATGATATCAATCCAAGTCGGAGGAAACCCATATGAAGATAGGACTTTAAGTAGAAACGTCCAGTTAACACGATCATAAGCCTTACTCATATCGATTTTGATAGCAGCTAACCTTTTATTCCCTGTCTTCTGTCTATTCAGAGTGTGCATGCATTCATGGCTAAGAAGGACATTATCATGTAAGTTCCGTCCTTTAACAAAAGCAAACTGGTAATCTGAGACTAGAGATGGAGTGACCAGTTTTAATCGATTAACCAAGCACTTCGACACGCATTTATATATAGTGTTGCACAGACTAAAGGGTCTTAAATGAGAGGCCTCCTCTACATTGTCTACTTTGGGTAGTAAAATTAGGATAGAAGATTTCCAAGCCATAGGAAGATGTCCATGACGGAAAAAACTATGTATGGCATTTAGAACGCTGTTACCTACGATATTCCAATGTAATTGGAGGAGCTCTGCCGTTATACCATCCGGGCCTGTTGATTTATTACGGCCTAAACTGAAAACCGCCTCTTTAATATCTTGGTTCGAAAACGGTGTTGTTAGCATGGTGATTTGCTCCGCTGACAGGTGAGGTAGCTCGAGTTGGCGGAGAACATTGTCAATATTATTTGGCATAACTACAGTGGAAGGAATATATATATTGCGCAAGTGCTTAACAACCTGAGACTTAACGGCAGGAAGGCCTGAAATCCAGTCCCCATTGTCGTCCTTAATAGTGACAATCTCGTTGTGTACTTTTCGTTGTTGAGCTTGTATATACAGTAACTTCGTAGGCCCATTGCCGACCATATCCCACGAGCTTTTTGAACGTTGCTTCCAGTACTCTATACCCATTGCAATGAGACCATTAGTTTCATGGATCGTTTTCATATAGTCTAATGCTTGAGAATGGTTCTGGATGTCATCTCCTTGCGCACAAAGACGCAGGTAGAGATCTTTCCAATTAATACCAAATTGTCTCCTGTGGGATATGCAATAGCGTTGGAGGACCATTCTAAGCTCGTGTAACATTTCAGTTTGTAAATATGCGAACCTGTCTGAGGCGAGTTCCAGATTTCCACTATTTTTGAGATAACGAAAGGTATGCGTAAACACCAATTTTCCTATTGGTATGGGCGGCGTTGGACACGTGTTGTGGATGAGGAAGTGTCGATAATAATAGCCGCATGGTCGGAACATAAGATAGGTTGGTTGAGTAGTCTAGTTGACGGGAAAGAATCCAACCAATCCTCTGTCATATATGCCCGATCCAACCGTTCCAGGAGCAGCTTGCTACCAAGTTGTTTATTAGTCCATGTATATCGAGGCCCAGAGAAAGGGACTTCAATAAGATTAGTATCCATTCTCCACTCGATAAACTCATTACACCCCCTAATGTGTCTTGAACCCCCCAATTTGTCTTCCAGGTGTTCAACTTGATTTATATCCCCTAATAATAGACAGTTTGGTATATCATGAAGTAGAGAAGTAAGAGCATCCCAGACTGCTTTACGTTGAGCTAGGACAGGTGCACCATACATAAAACACACATACCATTCATGATCATTCTTCTCAAGAACCTTACAAAGTACATAATTTAGAGATGACACGACACACGTAATACTACAGTAAGACCAACCAATAACAAGAAGGCCACCACTAGAGCCTGCAGCATCACATCCATCAACAAACGTAGGAGCATAAACGGAAAATAATTTTTTGGCGACAACAACAGGTAACTTAGTTTCTGAAAGAAAAACAAAGATAGGATGGTGGTTTTTGATAAGCCACTTGATGTACGGAAGCACAAGGTTTGGGGAACCACCTAACCCCCTTGTGTTCAAACTCACAATTTTCATGGTGATTGTGGTGGCTGTGATGGGTCAGCCACCTCCCCCTCAGTTGTCAGAGATAATGCCAGGGTAAACTGAAATTCCATATCTTCATCCATGGCTGTCTTGGTGGTGGTTGTGGCGATGTATGTGGTGGTAATGGGTGGCTAATGGAGGAGAGAAAGGATGGGTTGGGTTTAGTTGTGGTGGTTGATTAGTAATTGAGAATGTGGGTTAGAGGGCGCCCCACATAACGGTAAACATGACGAAACCCGTTATGTGGTGGAAATATATGAAATTTTTTTTTAGTTAAAGGTGGTAATTTTTAAAAAATTAATTGTGGTAATTTACAAAAAGTGGTACATAAAGGTGATAATATGCAAATTTTCCTAAAAATTACACTATTTATCCCGTCAAAAAAAACTTATACGATTTCTCAATTTAATACATCCTTATTAGATTATAATTATAATTAATTTAATTATCAAGTAAGTAAACACAATAATAATTAATACTAGGAAAAATTGACAAGAACAGGCCAAACTATTGGCCATCTTCTATAAACAGGCCAGACTATTCATAATCCATGAACAGTCCCAACTATCACCCCCATCTTCCATAAACAGGCCCAGTGACCTGTTAACCTGCTACAACAGGTAAAACTTATTTATTTTTTAATTATCTTTTTCTTTTTAGTTTTAATAACCTTTTTAATGAATTAAAAAATAAAAAATCCCTCCCTACCCCAGCCCTTCCAGCCACCCCCCACCCATTCCCACACCTCCTTTACCCCAGCCACTCCCTGTTGCCAGCCATCCCCCCACCTCCTTTACCCCAGCCCAACCCCACACCAGCTGAACCGCACCCCACCCCTCACCAGCCACCACCCCTAGAAACCCACCACCACCACCGATAAACGCGCCACCACGATGAACCCCCCACCCCCTTCCAGTCACCCCCAACAACCCTTCCCACACCCACACTGCCACCATCACACACCCCAATTTTCAAAACGTGATTTCGTTAAACCATCCCTGAGAGAGAGAAGACAGCCGGACATGTATAGAACATAAATAGAACAGCAAAGAAAGCAGGAGAGAAGCAAGAGTTCTTGGTAAATCTGAAGAGCCTTCCTACGACAGCCACCAGAGATGTGAATACCGCCGACATTCACGGGTAAAGACAGCCTGGTAATCTCTGCATAGTTTACGTGGCCGGCGACCACCAATTGTGATTAATATGCGAATGAGGGTTTAATCAAATTAGAATTTTCTGATTTAGGGCCCAAAGTAAGCAATGTCAATTTTCAAGCAATTACATGGAGGATCTGTGTCGAATTTGAGTGTGGACAAACGCAGCAGTTTTGAAAATTGGGGTGTGTGATGGTGGCAGTGTGGGTGTGGGAAGGGTTGGGGGTGACTGGAAGGGGGTGGGGGTTCATCGTGGTGGCGATGGGTGAGTGCTAGTGAAACAGAAGAAAAAAAGGGAAAAAGTTAAAATTCATTAAACGGTCACGTGCTAGTCACGTGACTTAAGTTTACCTGTTATAACAGGTAAACAGGTCACTGGGACTGTTTTCAGAAGATGGAGGTCATAGTTTGGACTGTTCCTGGATTATCAATAGTTTGGCCTGTTTATAGAAGATGGTCAATAGTTTGGCCTGTTCTTGTTAATTTTTCCTTAATACTATATACTAATTATTATATAATTGCATTAGTATTGTTCATCATAAATTACATTTATGGTTAAATTATGAGTAGGAGAGGGTAAATAAGATGGGGTACACATGAATTGTGTATCTGGAGCCTTATTATTGTAGGAAGTAGGGGTGAGTATGAGCTGGGTTTGAGCAGAACGAAACTAGAGAAAAAAAACGGTTTGACGTTTTCCCGAACCAATGCAAAATTTTGGGCCAAATCAACCCAAACTGCACCACATAAAACGGTTGGTGCAGTGCAGTTTGTGATTTACCCATAATTTATCTCAATAAGTGTATTCTAATTTACAATTGTTGTTTTGTTTTACCAACAAGACATTAGCTATTAAATGCATATAAATAACTAAATATGAAAAAAATAAATTAGAATCTACAAGTATAACCCTTATAAAAGGGAGAAACATTTTACTGTTCATATGAACAGTGAATTGAGTCTTAAAACTCTGATTTTCACTGTTCATATGAATTTGGCAATGAGAGGTTTGGGGTGTTTTTAGAGTTTTGAACCCTAAATAGAGTTTTTGACTGGTCAAAACTCTATTTGAGGTGTTTGGTAAAAAAGATGATTTAATAGAGTTTTGGGGGTTGAAACTCTAATTTACAAAAAGCTGGAAAACCCAACTTTTTGGATAGAGGATTGCAAATTATATTGCAATATGACATGTTTACCCATAGTTTAATTCTTATTTTTAAAAGGTTAAAGAAATATCACAAAAGACACATGCCCATAAATGTCATTTTACACAAATTAGCTTTTATCAATCAGCTAAGTGTTACCAAACACAATTACTCAAATCAGCAATCAAATCTTCTAAACAAAAACTCTAAACTCTAAACTCTAAACTCTAAACTCTAAACTCTAAACTCTAAACTCTAAACTCTATACTCTATACTCTATACTCTATACTCTATACTCTATACTCTATTTGCCAAACAGGGCCAGCAGCTAAGCTTTTCCCTTTGAGCGTTTTCTGGATCAGACTTTTCCTAACTAGCTCCCCTATTTTTCCTTATTTCCCTCACCACCGTATGTCTCTTTCTTTTTCTCCAACTGGCTTTCTCTCTCCTTTTCCTAAAAACCCTATTTTTCTCTAAGATGTAATCTCACTCTTTTTCTCTCACTCACATTTCCATGCATTTCTCTATCTTTCGAGTTTCTACACGATTTGATATTGATGAAATTTAGTTAGTTTATTGTTTGCTTAAAATCTGAGTTTATTTTCCTTTTGATTTACTGTTTTAGCGGTTCAAGAGGTGCATAGAGATCGGAAGGGTAGCTCTGGCCGACTTGCTGTCAACGTCGACATCCTTGAATAGAACAGAGTATGTCGATTTTCAATTTTGTTTGTGGTTTATGCCAATTTCATTTGATCGTGAATTTTTTTCATTCTGCCGTTTGGGACTGTTAGGTTTCAATTTTTTAGGTTGTGGCACAGCTGTGACAATGAATAGTTAAAGATCTTTGTTTTCTGGTACCTTTTGGTTGTTGAACATCAAAAATTGAAGCTATGGTCCTTTGGTTTTTTCATCCTTCCTCAATCTGTGACTCAATTTTTTGTTGTTTTTGGGTTTGATTCAACAAATTCGACTGTTAGTTTTGAGTTGTTCTTCTTTGCCTTGATTTTTCTTTCTTAGTTTGTGTATTTGATATAAATGATATTTAGTTTATTTCTGCCTAATTCATTTTTTGTCCTTTTCTCTTTAACAGGTTAATTCAATGGTCGTTTGAAGGATGAATGGTGAGGAATTGGCCTTCAATCTGGGTAAGTGGTTAGTTTTTTTTCTCTCTCGATTTTCATATGAATTTTTGTTGTTGTTATGAGTAAAATTTACCAACTTAAATCTCTCTGAAGATTGGGCTCACTGCAGCATTTAGAAGAGTTTTACTTTCGGAGTTTCAATCTGGGTTTGCCGAATAGGTAGAGAAAGATAAATTAAAAAAAAATAGCAAGAGTTTTCCTTAGTGTTCAGTTAACATGATTCACTTTCTTTCTTATCTTGATTTTTCCTTAGTTTTCAGTTAACATGATTCACTTTCTGTCTTTATATTGTTCCTTTTCTTAATCGTAAGTGTTTAGTTTCTTTCATTATTGTTTCTTTAACTTACAATTTTATTACTGTTCTAGCTTGATTATAGATGCATTACATGGACTCTGTTCCCAAAACGAATAGTTATTCAATTTCCAATTTATGGGAAGTTTATATCATATAATATCCAGAAATTCTGTACTGTAACGCTCATCGATTGTACACGACTAATGGGAGTAGTAATTAAGAGAATGACAAGAATACGATGTCCAAGATTAAAGAAAAAGTCAAAATAACAACTGCACAAAAGATTAGAACTCAACAATATAAGTAAGAATACTTGTCCTGAATAGGAGGAGAGTATGGTCATTAAAAACTAACGGAACATACTCCACGAGAAGGGTACCTCTTTTGCTCTTAATTTTTCCATTTTGCATTGTAGATAACATCAAAGATTACAGGAGGTTATATACAGTACATGTGAAAATACCAATTCCTGTGTACTACCTTGTGAAACAAATATATTACCTTCTTTATTGAATATACATGTCGTGATTATCTATCGGTTAGAGAATTGGCATTGCTCGTGTTCCAAGTCTGTTTTGTTTAGTCTTCTATGAGTTTGGTAAAGAAATTCAATATTGTATATATGGATTGTGATAATGTATATGATCTTAGCATTAAGGAGCTATTGTGTTGTGCTCTTGCTGTTGGAGTTTCATATCTGTCAACGGATATGAATGTATAATTCGTCTGGTGGGCTCATATAAGCTATTTAATTTGGATTTAGATGAATGCATACTGTCGTTTGGAGTGTTATTTAATGTAGAGTAGCGTGGTGGTTTTGCAGTGAGTCCTTCTTTATCCTTACAAAAGATTTAGGTTGATGCCTAATTTTATTCTGGCATGTTAAACAACTATGTAGGTGAGTGCAAGTACACCATTCAAGACAGCGATGGTCACGGCGATTGGATTAGCTGTGTGAGGTTCAGTCCTAACACAATGCAGCCCACAATTGTGTCTTCCTCTTGGGATAAGACAGTGAAGATCTGGAACTTGACTAACTGCAAGTTGAGGGCCACCTTGGCTGGTCACAGCGGCTATGTCAACACTTTAGGGTGAAATTGCAAAGAGCAGTTGGAGTGAGCATTTGTGAGGACGACGATTAGAGTATATCCTTCATCTCCCACTTCACTCCGGTAATATTTCTTCTCATCCTTGTTTTTGTTTGTTCTCAATTCTCAGGTGTTACAGCTTCCAATTTCGTTTCCAATTTCTTTTCTGAAATTACTCAGTTTTTTCGACCTCCACGATCCCACTTTTCCAATTCTTTTGTTCCATTTCCCTATTTGTTTGACTCTTCAATTTGATATGTAAATGATTATATGTCTTCTGGGTTGTTTTCTTAAGCTGTTTTGTAAAAAATAGTGGCTTAATTTGTCCTACATAACATTGAGTTACATTTTATTGTTTAGGGATATCTTGACGAAGTCATCCAAATCCCTAATTTTAAGATTTTTGTATTCAACTGATTGATTAAGGTTGAGGACCTTTCAAACACAAACCTTTCATTATGATATTTGTCTTAATTTTGAAGAGTTTAAAATTTTAATCATCTTTTGGGTTAGGCAGAGAGATTGTTCAATGTGAATGCGTTGATTGTTATCTTTTTTATGATTGTCTTTTAGTTCAATGCTTATGTTGTTCAAGTCTTCACTTCTCATCTTCACGAGCTCACTACTAACATCATCAATTCCCTTACTAATGGTGCTGGTGATGAAGGGTTTATGGTTCATTATTTTTCCCTTGATTCCTTTAGGCAAGTAGATTATGCTGAAAAGTTCACTTCAATTTCTCACAAAATGGTTTTCCTTAAATATCAAGAAGATTTTTTGATTTTAACCAATATTCAACTTAGTGGCAACTAAATTACAACTGATTATGCCCACAGTGCATAATATATTAGATTTCAATCCATCATTCAGACATTTAGCCTTCTCCTCCACAGTGCTGGCTCATTTGGTTGTCTCGGGGATCCATATATTAGATTTCAATCTCCTTGATCCATATATTAGTTGTCTCTTACTCTCTTCTTTTATACTTCTTCCGTTTTTTTTAGTTGTAAAACTTCTGTATTTTGGGAAACCGTTGCAACACTTATGGTTTCTTTTCTTTTTCGTTCCTCTTTTCATTGGCCCCTTTACCATTTGTCTCAATCTGTCTCATCATCACTTGGGTCTCCTAAAACTTTGCCCCCCCCGTTGCAACTAGAAGATCTAAATATATGTGCACGCGTACATGTGTCTGTGATATGTTTTGTGCTAGACATTTGTCTCATCTCAAAATTTATTTTCCATTGATATTATATTATGCTAAGCCACTTAATCCATTTCAGGAATTTGGCTAATTCAATGCCTTGTCCAAAGTGCAAGCGACCAATATAGAAACCAATTCAAGGATGCATGCATATGATTTGCACCCCACCATTGAAGTTTGAATTTTGCTGGTAAAGATTTATTAATTGTTGATACTATAATGTTATTTTTCTGTAGTTTGATAAAGTTGAAAGGAGTTCATGTTATGCTTAGCTTGTCGCAAGTAGTTGATAATTGGAGACTTTTGTGTCATCTAACTTTGTCATAACGTTGTCTTCCCTGAAAGAAGACTGATCATTTGGATTAAATTAGGTAGAGTATCATTGAAACTCATTGATCATTGATTGCGGTATAAAAGCAATAGGTGATGCTCTACTAGCACTTCCTGTTTAGCCGAATTCTATATCTTTTGCCTTGTTCTTTGGTGATGCTCTGTTTCTTTTGCGCTATTCTATATCTTTGATTGCAGTATAGAAGCAATATGTACTTATAACACTTGGTGGGATGAGTTTTTCACTCTAAATCTCTTCTCCACTTATAAATTGTTCTAGACTTCTATTTAGATTAGGATAGCTTATTATCCTTTTTGATCAATTTCTTTTAATCAATGTCTATATTCTTTGCTTATAACTCCCGTAGTCATATAAATGAGACTTGAAAAGGAGGGTCAATCCACCTCCAATTTTTGGTGCTCAGGTAAATTCTTTTTCATGCCTTCATACTCTTCTTTTTTTGTTTTATACACTGATTGATATGCAAGACCTTTATTTTAATAATTTCCACTTCTTGGATGATTTTCGCTTGTGTTCCAATAAATCTATAGCACCAAACTTGTTAGGTTTTGTTTCACTGTCGAGCAAGAATGCAGTGAAGAGATCTTCAGCATCATAAGCTAGCTTTTGTACTTCACTAATTAATCCTACTATCTCAATGAAAAGTCTTCAAAGATTGAGTAGGTGTTGCACTAGAAACATGAGAGTGTTTTGTTTTTCCTACCTCAAGAGCATATAAGTCTGGCACAATTTATGAGTGGAGAGGAGATTAAATTGAAAGTCTGGCATCAGTTATACCTTCAGAAACTGTTATTGTATTAGGTACTTGGGTGAAATCAGTGTAAGATTTAAAGAGTTCTAGGTTAGAGCAAATGATGAGACAAGTACCTGCAACTGTAATTGTGCTAAGTGGCACCACTATCCACTTTGAATTAGAGCAAGAGATGAGACATGAGCTGAAAATTCAGGTTCAAGCTCTGCAGTGTGTTGATTTACTCCCTGAATTTAGGACGCTCATTAGCTTGTTGCATTGTTGTTAAGTAGTTGGAGAAGAATCAAATTAATTTCCTTCTTTTTATTTTGGTCAAATTTCTCATCTTTGCTTGTGTGTCTTCCTTACTTTTAGTAATACATTATTAGATGAGCTTCTTCTTCATTGATTTTTATCAAGATCAGATTGCAGTAAGTAAAAACATTTTAGGTCTTTGGTGGTTTTCAAAGTGGTTGATTGATAAAGATATAAATTGTGTCCTTGTGGATATTATTTATTATCATTGCTTACAGTTTAGGTCTTTGGTGGTTTTGGACTTACAGTTTATATGCATCCTGGGAGTAGTTCACGAGACCAGTACTTAAGTGGTTTTTGTCCTTTTTATGGTGTTGATTTTTGGTTACTGACAAGCTAAACATGTGTTGAATGGTTTGGTTTGGCAAGTTCAGTAAGTGGTAATGACTAAACAGCGGTTTGGGCTATACAAAAACCACTTCTCTGCCTCGTGTTGAATGATTTGGTTTGGCATGATCAATAAGTGCTTTGTATAGCCCAAACAGCGTATCGAAACAAAGGATGTTGTTGAATAGTTTGGCATGATTAGTAAGTGGAAAACAAAATATAGTTTCACAAATAATGCTTCGTGTGTGTTGTTGAATGGTTTGGCATGATCACAAACAATGGTAAACAGGAAGAATATAACCTGAAGAAATAGAAACTTAGACATTGTGAATGTCGCTCTATAAATCTGAGGTTAAACTATATGGGGGTTGCTCTCCCTACTCCAAGTTCGCAACCCATGATTTTATAAGACGGATCCTGGCTAATCTCGACTGTGTAAAACTAGAGAATAGATGTATATGCATTTGATTCTCGCAACCCATGTTACAGTTTAATAGGCCCAAAAAAGGAGCTCCTTCTCTTTTTCTTCTTTGTTCGGTTATGTGTGTATATTTTAGAATATTGTTTTTATTGCTGTTTTCTTTGTTAAATAGGGCTTATAGGACTCTTAAACTCAAGAGTGGAGTTCAAAAAAGTTTACAAAGGAAATCAATTAGCGTAAGCAATCAAGCTACTATTATGTTTTTTAATTATATCATTTGTATTCATTTTTATATTTATATGATCGATATTTTCGTTTTTGTCGTTCTTTTGTAGTGTTCTCGACTGCTCGGGGGAGTAGAGTGTGGCTATTATGTCATGAAATACATGTGTTCATATACTTGTATGTGAAAGAAAATATGCGTATTCTTGTCATTAATTTCATGGACTTTTTGTATGCTATAACTAATATTGTTGTCTTTGTCGTTGATTTTGACCATTTTTATGTAAACAGAGTTGTTATGAAATAATGGAGCCCAGGATGCAATGCTGAATTGTGTAGCTTTGCATATAAATGAATAATGCCTCAATTTACAAGGCTAAAGCCCAACTAACTAGCATGTGGAGCATTTTTCTATGACGGAAAAAACTAAAGGTGGTTGCTTTATGGGAATTTGGGTTGTGCTTAGAGATGTTCCATCCACATTAAGTAAATAAGTGCCATAGAAAGAGTCCAAGATATGGGTTGTTTTTATATAAGAATTCGATGGATTACTATGTTGCTATAAAATAAAGGATCCTTAAAAAATTAAGTTAAATCAGATACCCCACCTCCTACAAGGGGGAGGCGGCTCTTGGAGGTGTTGGGAACCTACAATTGTATGGTAGCTTTATAAGTTATAGTGGTTTCGCTTTGGACTATAACTTGGTGGAGATGTTGTCATTCTCGAGTGAGGATCCTCTCCAATGAATTACCCAAATTACACGGAAGGTTGGGGATGATTTGGATGTTCCATCCCAAATTTATCCTCTCTATAGTGTAAATAGGAATACCGGACCTCCAGTGCACTGGTGAGGATCTCGACTTGTCATTCTCTAAGTAATCAGCAATTCAATTCTAGAGGGCTATGTTGCCAAAAAATTTTTTAAGGTGTGGTGTGTATTTGAGGTGGTATGTCTCATGAAATTGAATTATTTTGTTCTTTGTATGCAGGGATGGATACACTAAAAGCGCAAGTCATAGGGATGCTGAAAAGTGGATTATTGAGCTGCAGACAGAAGGCGGCTTTCGAAACTAGATATTTTCTGTATAAGTTGTTTGATGCTGAGGTGTCAATTTCCTCCCCTGGAAATCTATGTTGCTAAGGCAAATATATATCCTCAGTCAATGAGGTGGACTTGTAAATTTAAGATAATATGCTGCTTTCTTCTGTTAAAAGCTTTGTTAAGTTGTAGCACAATTGTTCATGTGTTATCGCATCTCTATTATAAGATATATTTTTCGTCAGTTCATAAAATTTTCATAAAATATGTGATTCAATGGATTATATTTATTTGTACAAATACCTCGTCGATTAACACCCTCTTCACTAAAAAGCACTAGCGTAAATGCATGCGCAACTATTAGATAGTTAATTAGTAAATCATTGAATTAGTAGAACATTTGAGGAAAATATTTTTGCTATAGAGTGTGTACCTTTCTTCGATGATAGTAACCTTTTAAATATTTAAAACTATAACCACTTACTGTTGTAGGATTTTGCTAATTTTACCTATGGTGTTTCTTTAATACATATTCCCACTTACATCATACCTCACGTCTTAGATTATATGATCTTATGCTTAATTCAAATATGCTTGCACCAACACTTATACAACGTAAATTGGATTTATTAAACCATAGCCCAATAAACACTTGCAGTTTTGCAGATTACGTATACAAGTACATTTACTAAGAAAATTTTCCCCATCTTGGGGGAACATGCGCAACCAAATGAGCCTGTGGAGGAGAAGGCTAAATGTCTGAATGATGGATGAAGTATTAGCTTGTAGATATACAATGTTGTGTCATTCAGGAATTTCACGACCTTAATTAATATAATAGGTTAGGTCACTGCAGCTTCAACAAAAAAGGGAGCTTGGAGCATAGCTGAAAGTAGAGTAGATGTAGAGATAATTTTTGTATAATTTTTTTCAAAAATAAACTAATTGCAACAATTCAAATGTAAGTTTAAGAACTTTTTGTCAAAAAGGATCTTTTAAAACATTTTGGTTGTGAGGAGGTACCAATTAAAATTTTATTGTGAACCACCACACAATAAATAAATATATTTGTTATTTAGGACCTACACCTCATTTTCCGGCAACTAAGTCAAATTTTCGGCATTGACTTTATTAAAACCCCCTCTCTAAAATAGGTGATTCCACCTTACTCTCTTAATTAAACTGCTACTTTCAATTACGCAGACTCAATCACCCAAATTCTCCACACCCTGTTGTTCTTCGCCATTAAATCGCTCCTTTCAAACACCCACATTTACTACATTGATTAGCCCATAGATACTCAACAATGATACTCGCGTATGATGGCAACACTAAAAATATATATGCCTTCACATGATACTTGCTCGCTTATACATGTATAAAGATCAAATCATTAATTCTAAGTGTCGAAGAAAACCAGGATCAATGGGAACAAACAAATTTGGCGAAGTATCAATCAATTCACAACTGTCCTCAGTCCAGTAATGTAAAGATTCAATTCAAGAAAAAAAAACCCGATTCGAATTTAGGAAAAAAAATATATCCCAATTCAATTAGTTTTTTACTAATTTAGCAGTTAGATTTAATTTACTCATTTTTATCCTTATCAAACATAAAGATGAACAATAATCAATATAGAGACTGAATTGATTAAGTAATTCATTGAAAACCATAAAACAGAGATTAACTCACCAGATAAAATAGAAAGACCGAGTTGGTCTTCGATTCGAGTAAAGATGAAACAGGGGATGGGAATTGGGGGCAGCTGGATGAAACAGGGGATGAGAATTGGGGGCAGCTTTGTTTGAGTTTATGCAGGTTGTAGTAGCAGAAATAGAGAAACAGGGATATGGTAGTATGAATGGCGAAGAACAGGGGTTGGGAATTTGGGTGATTGGGTCTGCTTAATTGAAAGAAGCAGTTTAATTAAGAGAGTGAGGTTCACTCACCTTTTTTTAGAGGAGAGAGCGGGATTTTAATAAAGTCAATGCTGGAGAAATTGACTTAGTTGCCGGAAAATGAGGTGTAGGTCCTAAATAAAAAATATATTTATTTATTGGGTGGTGGTTCACAATTAAACTTTTAATGGGTACCTCCTCACAACCAAAATGGTTTTAAAGTCCCTTTTGAATTTTTTTTCTAAGTTTAACTGTTCGTTTTAATTTGTGGCCATGCATTTTTCAGACTTTCTTTAATTTGTAGTTGACAATTATACCCTTTAATTCTTTTTAGTTTTGTACAAGAAGATCGTACGTATTTCAAGGGCGTATGAGCTCAAGAGACGTCACATCAGAGATAATATAAGTTAATATTTACTGGTTTTGAACGGAGGAAAACCCCACTCTCTTCCTACTCCTTACCTCCTTCCTTACTTCGCTCACATTCTTCTCCATTCTTCCTTTTGCATCGACTTTTCGTAAAAGGAATTAGCTAAAGTAAAATTGATTTACGATAATTTTTTCAATAATCTTTCGTCCATTCATACGGAGCCTAAAACCAAATTAGCTAGCTCGTTACATTACCTAGGTATATTTCACTACCTTGGGGGTCGCGCGCATCGCGCGCGGGCCCACAACTAGTATACCAAAAAATGCAAAGTTGTTAAGAATTATACTATTAAAGATACGGGTGAGCATGGGTTATGTTGGTGGGGTTTGAGACATAGGCCAAACTCCAGACCAACCCACACAAACGTTTTGAGATTTTCTTGATCCAACCCAAACCGCACTTTGGCTAAACCGCACCACATAAAACGGTTTGGTGCGGTTTGGTTTACGGTTTTTCCCTAATTTTATCTCAATACAAGTTTTTCGTTTTGCAGTTGCTGTTTTATTTAACTTACTAGATATTAGAATACATATAAATAAGCGAAAACAAGCTAGATATACAGAATAATTTACAAAGTTGCTAAAAACATTACCACTAAAGGTAAGAACTTGTTGTTAAGAATATTAAAAGCACTTCAACGGTTTGTGTGCGGTTTGGCTTATAAAATAATTAACCAACCCTAAACCACAGACCAAAGCTTGGTCAAAATTCCAAACCAACCCACTTTTTGAAGCTCATATACCAACCCAAATCGAGTCAAAACGATTTGGGTTGCGGTTTGGTGCAGTTCGGCCCAAATTCAGCTCATCCCTAATCAAAGATACGAAATTGTCGTTAAGTCGAATACTAAAGGCACTTCGACGGTTCATGATGTCGTTTGGTTTATAAATAGAATAAACCAACCCTAAACCGCAAACCGCAGTTTGGTTAAAAGTACAAACCAATCCACTTTTTGAGCTCATAAATCAATCCAAACCACGCCAAAACAATTTAGATTGTGATTTAGTACGATTCGGTCCAAATTATACTAAGCCGCAGCAAGAAGGTTTCTCAAAAATATGGTATCAACAACATCACAAGTGAAGTTTGCACCAAAAACAAGTGAAGTGACCTAGACAAGAGAAAAAGAAGAAGAAAAAGACACAAAAAGGGGGAAAAAAATAAAAAAATGCAATAGTAGGTGTGTTGCTAATTGCTATCAAAACTTGTCAAGTGAGTGAGAGCGAGTTTATGCTTTGTTAAAATTGATACGAAAGTGAAAAAAATGGAGACTTGAGAGAGAAATTAGGAAAAATGTAATAGTGAAGAAGGGAAGTGATGGGCACACAAATAGCAATATGACGTACACTTGCAAGTTGCAACCAACCTCCTGCTTAAACATTTATGCTTTCTGGGTTGATTAATCTCCTTTCTTTTATAGCTTAATTTTGTCAGCATCAGTATCATTTAATTCATTCTTACCCCAGGAATTTTCAGTAACCAGAAGGTATTCATTCTTCTCTTTTAAGCTAAATATTTTAATGGGTCTATTATAGTTTTCTTTGTTGCTTTCTGTATTGATTGATCTGATTGAAGTTGGGTTTATGTGTTCATAAAGCTGGGTAGTTCTTAGTAGTTTTTGATTTCCTTGATGGTTTTTTTTGGTGGGTATCTGATTTTGGTGTTTGTTTTAAGCTGCTGAGTGAACTATATAACTTGATTGTAATGATTTGGTTTGAAATCTTCATTATTCTGCTTGTGGGTACTAAAATGGTGGAAGCAAATGTGGTGTAATAGATTTTTACTATAGGGGTTGGAGCCTTGGAGGGGTTGCTTATGGAAAGTTTGTTTGCTGGAACTGTTTCATAGTAGTCAATGCTGATTCTGTTCTTTGGTTATCTGAACTGAAATGTGTAAATGAAATCTAATGATTCTGCCCATTGTTGATATTTATTAGTGTCTTTGTCCTTAATAGCGCGAGGAATCCTGTCGTTGGATATTGAATGTAACCCTTCTTTGGCTTTTCAAAAACAAATGCATAAAAAGAGGACAGAGAGTCACAGACTTTCGGGTTTATGGATTGTTTATCTAGGTTGCACCTTGCACTGAGTCGGGTATAAGGAGTTAAAGGCAAGAACCGGTACAGGGACGGGGACAAAAAATAGAAAACCTGAAAATTAAGATAAAGCGGGGATGGTAAACTATTAAGTGGAGTATCCGTATCGTTCCCATTACAGGGACAGGTACCAGGGAATTACCCATGCTACACAAGTATATATTGCAGGTTGTATGCCTTCTACTCTGTCTGTTGTTCTTTTAAGGCATGTTAGGAGCCATTCTTATATGATTTAAGTCTCCAATTGTTGTGGGAAATCCATTTGACGGGCATTTGACATCATACTGTGCCTGGATGAGGTTACTGAATGTTAGGCCTGAGTGTAAGAGATCCACCCTCAAAAGACATGTATAACAAACTTTTATGCCTGGAGAAGGTGGTTTTTGTTTCTCTTGTGTTTCTCTTGAGTGCAACTTTGTATTAGTTTTCCTCTGTAATTCCCCTCCCTAGGATGCTACCAGATAGTTTGCGTTTGGTCTTTAGTTTCAAACCATTCTGTCAAGGATCCTCCATTTTATACCTTCAGTGGTTTGTCTAGGTGAGACATCACAGCTATGAAGCTAGGGACTTCAGGGTCCTGTCTACCTTAGAAAATTGGTCTTAGCTTGGGTTACTCAGAATAGGGCAATTTTCTTTTTGAGTTTGATTTTGAGAAATAGGGTTGGATTTAAGGGTTCTTCTCTTTCCTAGACTAGCCCTTTTTTTGTTGCCAAGTATAATTTTTTATTCGGGAGTGTATTGCCAAAGAGTTATATTCTTGTTGATGTGTGGCTTGTATGTCATTTGACCTCTCCACTCTTGGGCATTAGTGTAATTTGACTTCTGCCATTTATTAGGATCGACTTTAAGTTTATTTCCCAAAAGAGAGAGTCCTCACGTTAATAATAATGGGACTTCACCCAAAGCATGTGTTTTTCTTCTATGTTACTTCGACACCCTCGTGTGCCTCAAAAATCAAGTGTCATATCGTGTCGTGTCCGACACGACATGACATGACACTTGGATACTTCTTTGTTCACTAAAACTTGACATTTTTCTACAAAATGGCCTAGTCGGATGCTTGGACACTCGTATCCGAATAGACACTTAATTCGTGTCTGAGTGACATAGTTTTTCTTCATATGATTTTCATTCACACTCAATACTACCATTATTAAATGGTAATGGATGATACTAGAATCTATGAAGCAAAAGATTATTAGGAGAATAACCATGGTCATTGACATGAGAGTTTCTTCTTAAAATAACTTATAAACTTATGATCGTTATCACCATTTACTATTGAATGGGGTGCATTATAGAACTTGTTGTGAGCAAAGTGTCAGCTGGATAAAAATCCTCAAGCAGCGTAAGTCATAACAATAACACAAGACAGAGCTCTAACATGGATCTCCAGTGTAGCCCGCAGCTATAAGTCTGAGATTATCTTCTGTGATTCTTCATGGATGCAGTTCATGGTATACCGTATATCATACCATGAAGTGCATCCACTCAAATGCATGGATAGTGGATACAAACCTTTAATTAATCCTGCCAATTCTAAACTTTTCGTTTTTCTAAAGAGAAATCTCAACAGACACAAATTACCATTAGTTAACCAAATCCAAGTTTAACAAACTGACACATTTGAAGGGAAATTAGAATTAGAAAACCACATCTTCCTACCTATAAACCATGCCAATTCTCCTTGTACTTTGATGCTTAAGGTGTAATCTAAGCTTGACGTTTCAAACCTAATAGTTCATGGTTGAGGGGATCAATGAATGCAAAGATATCTATACTTCTATAGTTTGTTAGAGCACGAGACATGAGTTAATTTCCTTGAGATATTTATTTAAATTAGGGCTGCTACCCTACAACATTAACTGAAGTGAGCCTTTTGGTGGTCATTTTGAATGGGAAATTGACATTAGGTTTTTCCGACCTACTATCATGGATCTTCAGTCACCTCCATCCTCATTTTGCTCCTCTAAGTGGCTATCGTCAATTAGCGATCGCCTATGATAAGGGAATTCATGCTTGCACTGTGTATAATGTTCACTGCATTGCATATGTATTTCCTTCAGCATCAGGTCTAGTTATGTATAAAAATCAATTGCAAGAGCTAGCTCAGCGCAGCTGTTTCAACCTGCCATCTTATGCCTGCATCCGTGAAGGACCAGACCACGCCCCACGCTTCAAGGCTACTGTAAATTTTAATGGAGAGTTGTTTGAAAGTCCGGCCTTCTTCTTTACGCTGAGGCAGGCTGAGCACGCAGCTGCAGAAGTAGCTTTAAACACACTGGCAGAAAGAGGCCCATCAAAAACACTTGCAGCCAAAGTTTTGGTAAGTACCCAATTGTTTTTTTTTTTTTTTGAAATTCTCTAAAAAAGGACCAGTGACAAAATACCTTTTTAGAGTTTGGGTGGTAGAAAAGTACCACTTGATGGGTTCGGAGCTTTGACCAATTTTTCCAGTATTGACCTTATCCTCCCGTAATCTTTTGTTTTTTCACTCTTCCTTTTCCTTCCCCCTCTGCTTCATTTACATTCTCTTCTCATTTTCTTCAAACTCATAAGAGGTCAAAGCTCTGAAGTCTGAAATCTGTTATGTGCTACCTTCTATTGCTACTGGAAAGCCATAAAAGGTAGTTTGCCTTAACTTCAATCATATAAAGTAGTTTTTGGTAAAAAGTGTGTTTCATCAGGTTGCGTTGACAAGTTTACCTTATTTTCCTCCCCTGTGATTCAGTTCAGTACCTTTCTTCGAAGAGAATCCCTTTGATCTAGGCTCCTATAAAAGTCCATTTCTCCCCTTTGACTTAGTGATAGATATATCTATAATGCTTTCCATCCTCTTGTGGAAAGTCTCTCTTATGTAAGATATGGATTGCGTGCTCTTGTTAGGTTATTCCTGTTGTAGATTGCATATGGATGATTTTCTCCAATCATGATATGATGGAGTACATACAATTGTCATGTTCCTGGATTGAGTAATAGATGATCAGGGTGTGTGGAATGTTCTTTATGTTGTCAATTTCTAGAAAACATCATTGATGATGTAGATTTGGATCAAGTACCAATGAAAGTGATTCATTTGCTTATCCCGAATACTGGGAATACTATGGGTGGTTACGAACCTCAAATATTTTTTCATGATAGTATGGTCATCATTTTTCTTTTATTTTTTCAGTTGCTTTGTTGAACCTGTTAGCTGAAACGTTCAAAGGATATGTATCTACGATAATCTGACTAATGCAGTGGAGCACAAAGACGGCTGTTTATTAATCTTTACATTATGAGTGGATTATTGCTAGTTTATACTATACCTTCCATTACAGTTGTGTATCTGACTTTGAAAGAAGTAACAACCTTTACAATTAATGATTATTTATATATTTAGGAAAAATTGGTGATTACCACCTCATATGTACCACTCTTTGAAAACAACCCACCTATTAATTTTTTCTTGAAGTCAACCACATATTATCACTCTTAAGTTTCAAAAACACCACCATCTAACAAATCTGTTAACAAATCCGTTAAGTGGCCCTACCTTTTGGTGTTCAACCATCTTCATCCTCACCCTATCACCATTGACATACGTTCATCAGCTTCACCATTAACACCCAAAACACCCTCTCAACCACCATGACACCCATCTTACACCAACTACTCCATCGAAACCACCGCCTCAAGCTCCCATCACCCCTGAGAAGCCCACACACCCTATGAACTACCCCAACCCAACTCCCGTTAAATCATTGCACTCCCCGTAAACCACCCCAAACCCCACCTGAAAACTCACTTCACTCCCTATAGACCACCCTAGCGTTGCCACAAAAAAGCCACTCCCCGTAAGACACTCGAGCCCATCCGAAATCCTACCGCAAGCCCAACATTTACCTTCTGAAACAAGTCCAAAACAACCCGGAACAAGGCCAGAATAACCCGAAAACAGCACAGAGCCACAGACTTACCGGAAAAAGTAAATCTCTTGATTTGGGAGGAAAAAGAGTGCAAAATAGGGGTTTTTGGGGCGGCAAAAGTGGTGGTTTGGACGGAATGAGAGCGGGGCAGGGGCGCAAATATGGAATTTTCTATTTAGGTGGGTGGGTGGGTGTTTTTTGGCGTGTGGTTTTGGCTAAGTTGGTGGTTGTGTGTGGGTTTGGCTGGGGTTGGTAGTTTTGGGTATCTCTATACTATAAGGGAAGAGGGGAGGGACACCAAACTTAATGTATTGCCTAATTTACCCTTTGCTGTTTAATTAATAATTTACAGAAAAAATAATTTATCATAGAAAATAAATAAAAAATTAATGAGAAAAATTGCATAAATAAACCACCTATAATCATCCCACAATCCCACTACATCACAAAAAATAACTACCCACTCACCCACTCACCCACTCACCCACTCACCCAACCTCAATAAATAAATAACATAAAAACTGATTCAAAATACCAAAACTACTATGATAAAATTTTTGCACACATTGTGTGCATATAACGCTAGTAAAGGTGATTGGTAGGGTGGTTTTGGATGTGGTGGTGGTTGGGTGGATGAGGTATGACAATGGTGAAGATGATAAAGGTATGATGATGGAGAAATGGTGAGGGAGAAGATGGTTGAACACCAAAAGATAGGGTCACTTAACGGATCGGATATGTTAAGTGGTGGTGTTTTTGAAAGTTAAGATTGATAATAGGTGGTTAAATTAAAAAAAAAAAAATTGCTGGATTTTTTCAAAAAGTGATACTTATTAGGTGGTTATGGGCTTATGGCCAAATTTTCCATTTATTTATGATATCTTGTAATATTCCTTGGACACCATGTCAGCCACAGAATTGAGCTGTTTTTACCCTCAGTACATTATCATGGCTCTTACAGTTATTTTGAGTTGCATTCAGTGATTTGTTCAAATTTGTTGAAGACTTTAAGGCATGTCTTTTTCCCTGTGATGCAGGATGAAACTGGAGTTTACAAGAACTTGCTTCAAGAGACAGCTCATAGAGCTGGCCTGAATCTTCCCGCTTACACCACTGTCCGTTCGGGACCAGGACATGTTCCTGTTTTCTTATGCACGGTTGAGCTAGCAGGAATGACATTTACAGGAGAGGTAGCTAAAACCAAGAAACAAGCTCAGAAAAATACAGCTATGACTGCTTGGTCTGCCTTGAAACAAAGTGTGTATGAACTCCTTTCTTTTTCCAATTTCTTGCCTATGGTCATTGCATATGAATTGTTGGCAGTGGTCTTCTATTACGTTCTAGGAACTTACTTTGGAGTGTGAGTCATCTAATAATCGTCCTGCATTTGAGTTAACATGTACTTTTTGCATGGTGAGAAAAGAGTGTAAAAACATAGAGTGCATGTGCGTACGACTCCTAGCTGAGAGAAAAACAAACTTTTCGAGAAGTAGGTGTAGTTTAAATGTCGGAC
Organism: Patellifolia procumbens; assembly: GCA_947645195.1. Taxonomy (NCBI): domain Eukaryota; kingdom Viridiplantae; phylum Streptophyta; class Magnoliopsida; order Caryophyllales; family Amaranthaceae; genus Patellifolia; species Patellifolia procumbens. Next base: position 170,963 of record CANSGD010001085.1, read on the forward strand.
ATGCCAAAATGAAAGATGGTAACTAATTTATGGGACAAGTACATACTTCCTCCATTCGTGCACTTAATTTGGATGAAAAATTGAGAAACTTCAAATTAGAGTATTAGACCAAATATAGGCAGAATGCTGCAACTGTAACTGACTCCTGCCCTTAATCCACACGCTTTTCTATGCTTAAGACGAGAAACATAGCTCGTTGAACCATATCTAAAGAGGACAAGAATAGGGATTTGTATTTTATGGGGATTCTGCTCATTTCTGAGACCAATTTTTATCAGAAGCTTTTACTTCCCTGTGCTCCGTCTGTCAAAAGCAAAGAGGTTCAACCTAGCGCAGGTAGATGGGGATTAAGTTTGACCATTATATGATATCCAAATGCCTTGTAATCTAAATAGTGAGCCCCGTGAAACTAATGAAATCTCTCTTTCCCTGTGTAAAGCTAGTAATGTGAGGTAGAGAAGGGAGCAGGCAGAGAATTAGAGGCATTATCTCCAACTTTATTGTTTAGCCGGGATTCATGTGGATCCGGTCTTTTGTGATAAGCCTGTACTAGTATTTCATCAAATCATCTCTATGGTAGCGAGAAGTACAGTTTGTGCGGTTCACTTATACATGCAGCTAGAAGAATGTGTAAGTAATATGCCTATCCTTTTGGTTCTATTTTCACAAATATCTGGCACATAACAGTGATATAAGATTTTTGGTAAATTTTGTGCGTCATGTTCAAAATTTGCTGCAGGAACACTGTTAGTATAACATCAATGAAAATTAGACAGAGTTTGGAGGCCCTTGCTTAATATCTGTTATTATAATTATTAAAAAGTGTGAGCACGCAGGCTAGCCCACCACATGTCAACATGGCGTCATTGTACATCTTACATGTCAATTACCTTTCTAAAGTTTCAAAATTGCTTGTAAGAGTATCTGATCCGGTGACTAACTATTTCAAATGGCCTAGCTATACCATCAAACTACCACCTTATTAGTTGTCAAAACCTAATTACTAAATTCTTTTACCTTAGTAAAATTTTCAAAATACAGAAGTGGGTAAATCCCTCTAGTTACAACATTTTATTATCCTTTCAAATTGTGTAGTTTATTTTTATGTTATACCAGTCAAATTTGATGTCATAAACTTCAATTTTTTTTTGTATCAATAATCAAATTAATATACAAAAACCCAACGAAACGTAAATAATAGATTTAACCAGGGCATTGCCTGGGTCCAAAAATAAGTTGTACTGTTAGAAATAGCTCCTTACGAACCTAGACGTGCCTTTCCAAATAAGCTGTAGGTCAAATGATGAAGATGTGTACTGATTTTTTCTTTAACTCTATTCATGTTCATTAAGCTCCTTTGCATCATAATGATTGATGATATGGCCATCATGTTAATGCCGAAATGGTGTACTTCATGTAAGTAAAAAGAGGGGCACATTGGTGCTATCCAGTTTGCAAGAAATATCACTTGGGCCTTGAAAGATAAAAATGAGTCATGCTGAAGATATTCTGTACGTATCAAATGCTTTGATATGCATGTTAAATCTGTCCACGAGGGACTTTCAGTGCATTCTTCTTCTGGCGCAGTTTTGTTTCTCCTTACCCTAATTGTTGAACTTGGAATTACATCACTAGTTTTGTGTACTTTGATAGTCTTTAGTAGTAAGAAGAAGAGAAGTCACAAGCAGCAAAATTGCAAGGGAAACGTGTATCAAAGAGCTCAGTATGCTACTTGCCTACTTTAGTTCAATCTAAGGTTCAAGTGAATCCGGGTTTGACTTATAAAATTCCTTTTTAAGTGTAATTAAACATTTAAAACTGCAATGATGATAAAACCAACCACAACCATGAAATCTTCTGTGTACTGCTTAATGTTTTGGGAAATGGGAAAAGTAAAAGTCGGGTTTGTTTCCCATTTCCCGTTTTTTCTGTCCATACTCCATACTCCATAGTGAAAAGAGCCGAAGGAAACATAGATGGGGTGTTAGTATTCGGAAAATGAGGTGGTATTTTTGCAAGTGTGCTGTATTATTATTGTTTGCGTTTGAGAAATCCAAAAGGATTTTAAGCATGCAGTGGCCATAGTTTTGCCGCTTCCAAACCTAATGTGGATCTGCTTTTGCATAAATACAATCTATTTATCCATATAAACACAATCCTCTATCTTGAATTTACCTTAGTATTGCTTATGCAGTGTCTCAGCATGGCTCGTCTACTTCTACCACTAGCCCTGGAGGTCACGAAGATCAGGAACAAATTATTGTTGCTCGATATCTTGCTAGCCTTAATCCAGCAGAATCGAGTAATTCCCCACAAAGTAATTCGCAAAAGGGGCATCATGGGTCACCTACATATACAACCTACAGAAATTCATTTCCATCAACTCCAACTTCTTTTGGCATCCATTATCAGAATTGGGTACCTTCCAATCTCTCTCCTGAAATGGCAGGTCACCATATGTGGCTGCAGGAACAGGCAGCAGAGCAGCAGCGCCGTCTTATGGCAATTCCAGTTCCAATCCCATCCATTCCTGCAACCAGTCAAGTTCTCCCGTGGATGCATTCTGTGTTGCAGCCCCATCATCATCCGTACTGCTTGCCTGGGAAACAACAACCTGTCCCACTTACCCCCGGGATCTCAATGTGTACAACCAACTCGCCCTTCTACTTCTCAAACCGCCCAGTTGCAGATCCTATGAAAACTAGATCTATGGTAACTATTCAAGAGATACAAGAAGAAAACCTTGTAGATTCTTCTAGAGCATCTCCATCCCTTCCTTCTAAAGCAGCTGTACTCAACAATAGCAGTTCCGAACTCTTGTTTAATGAGAATCTTCAAAAAGAAGCCAAACAGGAGAGTCGGCCTCAAGCTAAAAATCTTAGGTCAGCTTCAGTTGAAGCCCAAGAAAAAAGATCACCCGCTTCTGAATCTTCGAGGCCTCCAAACTTTAGGTTTAGCCATGCTGCAACCTCGAGTTACCGTGGAAATACAAATAAGGTTTTGCCAACCGCATCACAAGGTATTCCAGTAGGACCCACCCAGAGAAGATTTAGAACCCCTGTTGCTGCTCCAAGAATGCAAAGTGGTGTGGGTTCAATTTCGACGAGACCTGGGTTTGGACGAATGCAAACTGGGGGTTTCCGTTCACCATTTACTGCACCTGCTGTACAAATCAGGTCAGTTGTGCCGGTGTGTTCTGCAGCCCCACCAAGAAAAATGACAAGCTCGAATCGCGAGGGAGAATCAAGTGATGACATGCGAAATAAAAGTACTGGTGATGTTCCCATTGTTAGTTCCAAGTTGGGAAATCTTCAAATATAGTATAGTGGCATATTTAGCATAGGTAGTATAGATGCATGTTAGATTTGCTACAAGTTTTGCAGTTTCAAATTTGTATTTATGATGATATTAATGATGAAACTGCAATGATCCTAATAAATGAAGCAAATTTTGTCCCTCGAGTTTATTCTTTTTTCAATTTGAGAGAATTCTGAAGTGTGTTCTGTTGCTTGATATGTTAGTGCTTTTTTGGTTTCAAGATCTTATTTTTCACAATTGTCATGAAAAAGGAACTTTATATCGAAAGCACACTTCTATAACTGGAAAATTTGTTGTTAAGGGTCCAAGCTATGGTCGAACATTTTTAAAAAATCTCAAGTATGTATTGTAGGTGCCAACTATGGGGTTGTTTCTCAAAATAGTTCAAACTATTATATTTTAATATGTAATAGACCTAAAAATGAATTAAAAAGATTAGTTTGGTTGTTTGTGAAGCAACCCCCTAGTTGGGAACTATTTTTGGTGCTTATTGCTCATTTATACGTCTCTAAATGAAAAAAGATGAGACGTTCAAATGAGAAATGAGCAAAAAAATAGCCTTAAGGGCATGCTTGGGATAAGGGTAATGTCTTAAAGGGGTAATAGAAGTCAAACATATGAAAACTAACACATTTAGAGGTGATGACAAAGGGGATAGAGACATAGAGTGGTGGTGGAGAGGATAAGGTGGTGTTGGTAAAAAAGAAATGGAAGAAAGAGGGGAACTATTACCCTTCAAATAAGGGTAATAGTTACCTAGGGCCTAGGGGTGGTGGTGGGTATTATCACCCCCATAATGTGGGTATTAATTCCTCTCTTTCTTCCATTTCCTTCCTAGCAACACCACCTTATCCTCTCCACCACCACTCTATCCTCTCTATCATCACCTTTAAATATCTTAATTTTCATGTGTTTGACTTCTATTATCCCCTTAATACATTATATTCATCCCAAACATGCCCTAAGTGTAACATGCTCATGATACCCCGGGTATATAACAAATTTATAGCACTGGATAACTAATAGTTGGTACCTTTAAAAAATGTACGACCATAGCTGAGACTTATGACACGATCTGTTGATTAGCTGAGACTGTAAGTTACGATCGTGGTTGCGAGGTATGAGCTCCCAAGTATCATTATTAATTAATGTCGTATACTCATCAATCAAGGTTTGACGCCAACGTGAATCTTTTGATGCTTGTTAATAATTAGAAGGATCTAACTCAATAACATCCATTTTAGATTCATGAATATTTTGGGTTTAGTGACGTCGATTTTTAAACGAGTAGTCATAGGATGATCATTAGACGACACATCAATTGGGGACGAAAAGTGAACTACACTCGAGATACACATGGGACGACAAAGAGGACCGACTGGCTGTCGAAGATGGGCTAGGCAGCAGCCAGTTAGCGAGGCAAACCTGATGTCTAGCGAAGAAGACTGTGTGAGGGTTTGGATCGTCACAGCTAACGCTGTAAGGGATGGCTGATGTTGGGCTTGTGGTGCATGGTATGTGGTAGCATACGGCAGACGCAAAGAATGGCACAACGACAGGGGAGACAATGGACAACGCTACCTTAGACACACTAGACGGAGCAAATCTCGAAGACACCGACAGTTTTGGGTCATGTACTAAGGAAGGGTCACTTAATTTGCTAGACACAACATACAAGAGAACGATAAGGGAATTGGCGCTCAAGGAAAAAGACTTGACAACTAATGTACACCTTGCCTGAAAGTGGATTAAGACATCTGTATAGCTCTTATGATTTTGACGCATAACCATTGAAAACGCACTGTTTTGAAATAGCCTGTAATTTGTTGATTTTAGGATCTAAAAACAATAGAAACGAGCACAACCAAAATTTTCAAAAACTCATAGGATGAAGGGCGTTGAAAAAGTTGAGCATAGGGAGAGACACCCTGTAAAGCAGAATTAGGCAAGCGATTAATAGTATAAACCGCAGTATAACAAGCATTGAATCAAAATTAAAGAGGCAATTCAGCATGATTAAGAAAATTATGTGCCATTTCAGTTTTAGTTTGATGTTTTCTCTCTGAAACACCATTTTGTCTCTAGGTTCGCTCTCAAGATTGTCGAAAAAATGCCCGAATCACAGATGTTAAAGCAAAGGAGTATTATCAAATTCCTTGCCACCACCATCACTTCACAAAAAATTGATTTGGAGTTAAACAAATCTTCAACAAGTTTTTAAAAAATTAAGAGCGTAGTATAAACAACATATTTCATTCTAAACGGATAAAATCTTGAGTAATCATCAATAAAAACCACATAATACTAATAATATTGATTCGATAAAACAGATGCTTGCCAAAGTTCACTATGCATCAAATATAAGGGATAGAAGATGAAGGCATATTCTCTTCGTCTAATTCTAGCTGAACTGAACTGAACTTATTGGAGCCGAACTGAACTGGACTTATTGGAGCTGAACTGAATTGAACTTATTGGAACTGAACTTATTGGAGCTGAACTAAACTGAATTGAACTTATTAGAACTGAACTGAAATTATTGGAGCTGAACTGAACTGAACTGAATTGAACTTAACTTATTGGAGCTGAATTGAACTGAACTGAACTTATTGGAGCTGAACCGAATTGAACTAAACTAAACTGAACTAAATTGAACTGAACTAAACTGAAATTATTGAAGTTTAACTAAACTGAACTTACTAGAGCTGGACGAAACTGAACTAAACTGAAAATAAATTGAAGAGAAGAGGCTTGAGTCACATACTCAAAAGGCAAACAATGATCTTTCCAACTTTGCAATGAACATAATCGTCATGAAAAAAAAAGTTACATGTTATTAATTTGTTTGAGCATAAATTCCCTACAACTCCAGCAAAATTATGTCCAAGACGAGTGTGCTATAAACATCTCCAGACTCCCTCATAGCAAGAAAAGCAGGAAGAGATGACTCTAGGGCTGGCTGTGGAAGACGACTATAGGCTAAGAGTTTGAGTCTGGAGAGGGTAGAAACCATTTTTACTGATTCCCCACAACAAAATTGCCCCTGTTGTCTTGTCCTTAAACAAACATAATTCTCGTCAAAACAAATGACACAATAATTATCCTGACACAATTTTTGAATAGAGATCAGGTTATGCTTCAATTGGGGACAATGACACACCTTCGATAAGCAAAGGGGGGGACTTGGGGAAAATCTGGTTAAATTTCCAAGTTTATGAAAGAGGCATGGTACCATCACCAATCACAATCCACTTCGAACCAGTGTAAGGAACTACATCAGAAAACCTACCATCCTAAGGGGTCATGTGATCACGGCTTTAGAATCCGGATACCACGCGGAGTCATTCGTTCCATCACCAAAAAACAGTACAGTTAGGGCATGGTGACACCATCAAAAGATGAGGGAACAAAGTAAAGATTAAAGCGGTGAGGACAAAAAGCTGATTGATGACCTTGATAGCAACACATGCCACAAGTATCAGGGATTACTTCCGGTTGAAAGATAAATTATTATCAATATAGTTGTCACAAGTATAATTAAGCAATGAATTGTTAGAAAAATTACCCATATCATTAGTTCGGCCTCCATTACCACGTGCACCCTGTCCTCCATTGCCGCGACCACCTTTGTTACGATTATTCTTGTTTTTGTTTCTACTAACCCCTTGACCTTTGGAATTTCAACCACCTGAAGTAGATGCTTGCGTTCCCAAATAGCCAAACTGAACTACAACCAACGCCTGATGACTAAAAAGCTCCTCGTCATAAGAACGCAAAACCTTGATGTGTTGCTCATATTGCAGTAGTTTTGGACATAGGTTATCAAAAGTCAATATCGTTTGAAATTGTAACAAAGTGGTGACAAGAGCATCATAGTCACGATCACGATCCAAAGCAGCCAAAGTGTATTAAACACAATCATATTGAGACACATGATACTGAGTAGCAGCTAAAGAGTCAATGATAACTTTATTTTACGCAAAAACGCTTTTGTATATAGAATGATGTTCAAGTTTCTTCATATGACTAAATCTACCTTTCAATTCTATAAACCTAGCCATACTAGCATGTAAAAATTGTGACCATAATATTATAAATTTCCACAACAATATGTAATTCATGAACATCAAGCATAACATCACGCGATATTGTTGCATAAAACCATTATTTAATTTGATGACCAAGTCTTAAATACTCGTAAAATTGCGGATTAGGTATTGAATTTCCAATATCATCAAGCAAATTAGGGAAAGGAATTGCAGTTATACCTTCCACAATATCGAGTAACTAATGTATGAAAAGGAATCCCAACGAAACGAGTACCAACAAGTCAGGTTTTCGAGCGCGTAATGTGAGACGACTTTTTCGGACTGAACACGACGTTTTTTCAAAAAACGGGCACCGTCATACATCATCTATGAGAACGAATTTCGAGAATCCTTACGTAACGAGTACCAAGAAGCTGGCTTTTCGGACAAGTACTTCGAGACGGCTTTTTTGGGCAGAACACGATGTTTATTCGGAAAACATACTTCGAGACATACGGCGGTGTCTCTTTTCCAAAAAATATTGTGCCCTGTTCGAAAAGGCAATCTCGAAGTACGTGTCCAAAAACCCGGCTTGTGGCACATGTTTATTATGCATTCTAGAAATTGAGCCCATTAAAAACGTCCTTCGAGACGTACTGCGGTGTCTATTTTTCGAAGAAACGTTGTGTTCCATCCAAAAAAGTCGTCTCAAAGTACATGCCTGAAAACTCGGCTTGGTGGTACCTGTTTCATATGAATTCTTAAAATTCGTGATCGTAAAGGGTGTACAAAGGTGTTCGTTTTTCAAAAGAATGCCGTGTTCCGTCCGAAAAGGTTGTCTCGAAGTACGTGCTCAAAAACACGGCGTATAGGTACTTGTTTCGTAGGAATTCTTGTAACTCATGTCCATAAAGGGCGTAAGACGGTGTTCGTTTTTCAAACAAACGTTGTCTTTGGTATCAAAAACGCGATTAAATGTTGTCTCGAAATTTATGTCCATTATCATGTCATATATATAAAAAATATATAGTTTTCAAAATTGTAAAATTGAATAAAAAAAGAATTTTAAAATGGTGATCATGATTTTACCGTTTAAAACTATAGATTAGTAAGATAATTAGTGAAAATGTGGAGAAGAGTTAGGTAATTTAGTAAGAATATGGGCCCCACATTTAACGCCGTCAGATAAGTGTATTAACAAGTGGGTAAATGAAAATGTTACGGAAAGAAGAAGTGGTTATTTTAAAAAAATTGAAAGTGATGTGGTTATTTTGAAATAGGCGCATCATGCAGATGGTTATTCCCAATTTTTCCTAAAATGAAATATGTGATAAGAGTTATTTAGGTATTTTATGTTTTTTTTTTGGAAGGTAATGTGGTGGACCCCTGGCCAGATATCAACTAGCACAGTTTCTTGATCTGGTGTTTGCGGGGCCCGACATTTGAGAGTAGGGGGAATGGTAAGGGAATCCCCACCCCCAAATGCCCCTAGTGGGATTTGATCCCATGACCTTCAAGTCATGATATCAAACCTTTACCACTAGACCAAGCCAGGCTTGATCTTTTTTTTTGAAGGTAATGTGGTGGACCCTTGGCCAGATATCAACTAGCACAGTTTCTTGATCTGGTGTTTGCGGGGCCCGACATTTGAGAATAGGGGGAATGGTAAGGGAATCCCCACCCCCAAATGCCCCTAGTGGGATTTGATCCCATGACCTTCAAGTCATGAGATCAAACCTTTACCACTAGACCAAGACAAGCTTGATCTTTTTTTTTTTGAAGGTAATGTTGTGGTCCCCTGGCTAGTGGGATTTGATCCCATGACCTTCAAGTCATGAGATCAAACCTTTACCACTAGACCAAGACAAGCTTGATCTTTCTTTTTTTTTGAAGGTAATGTTGTGGACCCCTGATAGGTTTTAGTCGTGTCACCTAATCAAAAATAAACCTACGGACCTCTAACTAGGTAGTCAGTGGAAGCAGGGTCGAATCCACAGGGAGACAGAGTTTCTAAATCAAAATTCAACCAATTCAGCTACTCCAGATGAAATCAGGAAGGAATTAATTAAACTAAGGAATAGACTACGGAAGACTGAATAAATCGAGGATTAAACTATGGAATAAAAGTCTAGGGTATTAGGTCGGTCCACCATGCTTATACCAATCAAATAGGGTCAACTACTATTAAAACCTAAGTCAAGAGTCGGGGGATTAGAGCCTATGTTGAGCTATGGTTAAGACTCAACGCTCATAGTTCAACATACGCCGCATGTTCACTAACGTAATCAGAACTACTGATGTGTCCTAGGCCTCTAGTCGTAAGACGGATCTGTGCAAACAACTATTAACCACAAGCAATCAAAGAAATTGTACACTGACATTAATTACTCAATAAGAACAAACCACATCACAATCACCCTAATCAAGCCCTAGAAATTGATAGAAATCTAAATCACAATCATGGTATAAACATGGCTTTCCTATCTAACACCCTAGAAAGAGAACTACTCACTCATAATCGAATTGGCAACAACAAAACTAATATGAAACCCTAAGAATTGCATCATGAACAGTTAAATAATTAAACTAAGCAATCAAAGTAATTAAAGAGATAAAGAGTAGAGAAGAGTACCAATTGACGGAAAGCAGGAACTTTTATTGAAATCGAAATAGGTTTGATCACCTCTAAATTAATCTAAAGTGTTTGAATTAAACTAAAAGCAATGAAGAATAAAACTAGTCTAAAACCTAATGAAAGATGAATAAAAGATGATTAAAATCTAGATGTCTGTAAATAATGAGGAAAAGGTATTTATAATACCCCTCAAGTTCACTAAAAACGGGAACAAAAAGTGAAAAAGCGCGATAAAGCACCAGACCCGATCGGGCCCGAGCACAGTACCCGATCGGGTCCACATACAAATTCTCCCAACTTCACTTCTGGGCTCTGGCAGCAGCAGTGCAGCAATAAGGCGAGAAAAACAGCCCGACCCGATACGGTAGTCACCCGATCGGGTCTGGCGACAAAAAGTGCCAGCAAGCTCGCCTCCTCCGCAGCGTCCCAATAAGACCTAGCAGCACTAGACCCGATGGGATCGGGCGGTAGATGCCCGATCGGGTCTGGGCACATGTGTTCTCGCCCGATTTGATCGGGCACGCCTTGCCCGATCGGGCCCGCAACTTTCGTACCCGATCATAATATTTCGCCCGATCGGGCCATTTCTGCCCGATCAGTGCACGGAAACCTCATTGGACTCTTTGGCTCTCTAATCTTCACGTTTAGGGGTCTTGGGACCTCCTAAACTATCCATAAAGCTCGTGAGCCATCTTACGTGCCTCGTAACATCTCGTAAAGCCGTGGTTGCTTCCAAAAGGCTCGGGAATAAGGAGAAAACTCCATAAAACCTGCAATTCAATACTAAAACACGAAACCACAACTACATACGATAGTTAGCACAAAATAGCTCCCAAGAGCTCCAATGACGCACAAATTAGCTTGTAAATAAGGGAGAAAACTCTATATAAATACGTGATATCAACCCCTGGCCAGATCTCAACTAGCACAGTTTTAAAACAAATGTAAGATAATGAGATGTTTCGAACCCATGACCTCGAGTATAGAAGATAAATGCTCTAACTATTATGCCACTACATTATTGTTAAATGACAATGTGAAGATTTGAACCCCCAACCTTATGTATGGAATGAATAGCTCTAACCACTATGCCACCATATTATTATTTTTAGGTATTTTATGTTGGATGAGAGAGAAAGTTGAACAATTTTATTGAAAGAGATATAGTACGAGATCTAGGTATTTTCTACATTTGGAAGCATGAAGGGGTATTAGAAACAAATTTAATAAAAGTATGTATGACCATGCTAAAAAAAATGAAAGTGTCTTTAAATTATGTAGCACATACAAACAAAAGAGAAAACTGTTCAAACTATTATGAAAAAAATTATAATGTTATTTATGTTTAACATAATATGCGCATACTATAAAATACGGAATAAGAGCAATCATATCCTTATATGTTATAAGCTTATAACAATCACCAAATCTCTATCTTCATACCGTCCTCATGAAATCTTCATACCAAGATATCAAGATTAATTTCACTCTCATAGATGTAAGTTGAAGAAGAGTCCGTAATAACCAAGGGGCACATGGAAGCATAGTTGGATGTCGAGAGCAAGCAGTTTGAATGTTTGTCCCTTTTAACAAGTTGCCAAAAATCCTCCATACTCCATCACTCACAAAGCGTCATAAGTGAAGCAAATGCAACGAAATTGCATGCATTTCTTATTACTACCACAATTTATGTCAAGATAAGATGAGGTGGAGTTCAAAAGAATATTCAAAAGAGTTCTTGTGGAACATCTGAACAGGTCATATAATGGATTCTACGTATATACCATTATCATATAATTTCTATTTCTTACATGTCTCATACTCATGTTATTATATACTAGCACATGGACAACACATTGCCAACCTTGTTGCGCTATCATGTGCATTCTTTTACCTTTATGTTTCAATAGGGTATCAAGTAATTTTTGGACAGCAGGGGATTGAGTTATGAACTAGGCTAAAATAATAGCCATTCGTAATGGATCGATTCAAAGGATAAGAATCATATGATTGTTGCTTTCTCATTTGTGCTTCAATGATCCATTGATGATCCTCATTTTGCCCAACCCTTTTATATGGAATAGCAGCAGCCAACGAGCCTAATCTACATGCGACTGAAGTGTATACACAGCTAACACAGGAACGGCGTATCCTACATCGACAAGGGTGGGACAAAGATAACAGGGGCCTTGTGCACTTACTTGAAATTCAGCCTTAAAGTCCTAGTTCAAAAAATATAAGAATGTTAAATTTGAAGACAATTAATTCGTTATAAACATAAATGTCATTTATGTCAAATACTCCCTCCGTCCCAAAATATAAGTCATGTTTTGTTTTGCAAAGTCTTCAAGGCGCACTTTTAACCTTTTATATCTTCAATTTCGTATTAGTAAAAAATATATAAAATTGATATTATGAAAATACATATTATGACGAATCTAACAAGATCCCACATGGTATATTTTCTTGTATATATTAAGAATAATATTTGGTCAAAGATTTTAAAGTTTGACTCCCAAAATAGAAAGGGGACTTATATTATGGGACGGAGGGAATATCTCTATTATATAAGTGAAGAGGTGGGGGTGGACACCAAAAAGAAAAAAAAAAGGAAAAATAAATAAAATAAATCAATGAGTTTATTAAGTAATTAAGTTTTATTTCCAAATTTAGCCATCAGATTTTTAATAAAAGTTGTTCAAAACTTCTAACTAAAATATTTACAAACCTACAAAGTAAAAAGAATTAAAAAAAATATCAACGATTATATTTTCTTGAGATCGATAGATAGACACCCACTTTGCTATACTTTTATATACTTTTGAAATTTTATATTTTGAAAATTATGAGTAATTGATTGTTCATGAGTGAAGGCACATTTGATCAAATTGATCCTGATAAAGTATTTTAGCATGAGTGAGAAATATGATAAAGTATTTTCAAGTACTTTTGAATTTTTTTCATCTGGACAATGAGCAAAAAATACCTTACCTGGTACTATATAACAAAAGTTGTAAAGGGATTTTTTCAAAGAAAAATGAGCCAAAATGAATTTACCTTGAAAATAAAATATGTTGTGTACCTTCATATTATATCATGTTACGGTAGCCAAAACACACATCGTATGCAAATAAAATTAGGATTTTTTGTTCAAAACCACCTAAATTTTTCACGTTTTTAAAAATTCTCACCTTAATGAATTTTTCTTTTAAATTTCCACCTATCATTCCCAATTTTATTAAACTCCCACAACTTAATGATTTTTGTTAAATTCCGGTAAAAAAAACCGTGAAGTGGGCCCCACATATGCATTGTATTATTAATTTACGCTGAAATTGAAGTAAATTTCATCAATTTAAGGACAAATCCTCAACAAATTTAGAGCAAATTTGGAACGAATTACAACTATTTGGAAATAATTGCAACTATTTCATTTTGTTAACAAAATGTATATGTGGGACCCACTTAACGTTTTTTTGTTAATGAAATTTGACAAAAACCGTTAAGTGGTGGGAGTTTTTAATAAAATTTTAAATGGTAGGTGGAATTTTAAATAAAATCATTAAGGTGGGAGTTTTTAAAAACATGAAAAGTTTAAGTGGTAAGATGCGACTATTCATAAAACTATCTACTGTAGATTATAAAATTTCATAATAAAATTGTTGTCGCACGCATCGCGTGCATAAAATTCTAGTATAATATAGTCGTCCAAGGAGGAAAAAACTTGTTTGACCCAGTGGGTCAACTACCCACTACTAATAGTCAAATAAAATCTTATTATTATTGGTGAGTTGGATTCCACTATCTATATATGTCTATTAGTAGTGGGTTGTTTACCCAGTGAATAAATGTTATCATTTTGATCAAGCCTAATGACCCACATAATTTAACATAATCATCCAATATATTCAATTACACCAACTTCTACAACAAAATTAATCCAATTATGTCAATTTTAACCACTATCTAAAACTATGTGGATAAGTGTGTGTTGTATCTAAATTAGGACACAAAGAGTAATATTTAGTAAAAATAAGTTTAATTTACCTAAATAAGTTTCATTCGATAAAAAAGTTGTATAACGTATAATAGAAAATATTAGTTTCAAATGAAAATAAGTTCACCTAAATTAATTTAAATCGTTGAAAATATAGCCTCAAAGTTAAGTCTCACATTGAAAATCTATGTGTTCTTTGCTTGGTTTATTCATTGACAAAGATTGCTTGGTATATGAAAATGGATAAGTCGTTCACATTGAAATGCGAAGAGATGATGAGTTGGTGCTTCTTTTTTATGATTTAGTTCACAAAGCAAAATTGGCTAATAATTAAACGCAACTGCTACACATACATTATTGGGTATATGTAGGTCACATATATACTGAGTATATGTGTTACTAAAAAAGTTTATGTCTTGTGTATGTGTTACTACTAAAATATATATTGTTTCTAAAAAATTACAAATCACAATGTTTCGACATATAGTTTTGTTTTTAATGATTTTTTCTTTATCTTTGTTTTAAAATTTTGTTTCAAAAAGTTTTCTTTGTTTATTGTATGAATCCTTTGTTTAAAACTTAAAAAAATTATAATTTTTTCTTTAAATTATTCATAAATTAGCTTCATCTTATTTAACTTCACCATTTTCTACTATTAATTTCTAGTAAATTTTCCAGTCGTTTTCAATTATTATATTTGTTTGTAGAAAAATAATGTTATATTTTCATCCCTACCATAGTCCCATGTAATACAATTCAATTCAAAATATAGTATTTCGATCGTCTATGTATTATGTAAATTCAAATGTCGTTAATAGCAAAACAGGTCCAAACAATTGTAAGATTGTTGTTTTCTTTAGTAACAATATATTTTAGTACTAACACAAACACAAGGTATACATTTTATGTGTATCATCTCTCATAATTAAACCAAACAAAGAATACATAAATTTTAAATATGACACTTAATTTTGAGACTATTGTCTCTTTGTGCATCGATTACAACATAAATTTCAATCTGTGACTTAATGTCGATTTAATAAAATATAGGGGAAGCAAGTATGCTTTAGACCTAAAATTGTTTTTAAAGTGTATAAAAACACATCCTTATAGAAGGATCCGCCTTTAAGGAGAAAGAAAAAAAAACAACTTACGTGATTTCTAACTAAGAAAGCAAGAAAAGTCATAACGTGGACACCACAAAATAACCGGAATTTGGGGCTTGTTCGCTTTCACAATTTGATGAGTCAATTCATTTTTCATGCATACATTAAATTAATACTTGTCTGATCAACAATTCTATTTTTTCCGAAATGTTAAAGCTGAAACACCTCACAAAGTCACAATTCACCCACTCACAAAGTCACAACTCGTGAGAGCACTATTAGCAATGAAACAATGATAAAGTTCATGCCATGAACTTTAAAAAATCTTTGTTAGCAATGACCTATAATTAGAGCATGCATGAAAAGTTCATTAAATTGGGTCATATTATGACCTTTGTGGATGAACGGTCATCCTCAAAAAAAAAAAGCTAAAAGAAAAACAAAGCTCAAATAAACGGTCATGAAGCATCCACGCATGAAGCAGCAGCTCCAACTGACGCATGTGACGCATTCCCCTCTGACGCAGCAGAATGACGTGGCAGTTAGTGATTGGTGGATGGAGGTGAGAGAATTTATAGCCGTTTAAAACATTAAACGGCTATTTTCTCCTCGAAATAAAATTCAAAAAAAAAAAAAACAGCAAGAAAGGATGTCGAGCGAGCATTCGGAGTGTTGCAAGCTCGATTTGCAATAATACGAAAGCCTTCTCTTGCATGGGATGAAGAACAACTCGCAGATATCATCACTTCTTGCATCATTATGCATAACATGATAGTGGAAGATGAAAGACATAGGTACAAACACTATGCCGATACTAGAGAATTCATGGAAGATCGAACTCAACATAGATCGGGAGGTACAACGAGCGCAGATGATGAAGAGCCGTTCGAGTATTACTCAGATAGAATTGTTGACATAAACCAATACTTGGCAAATAAGGATGATGTTGAAAATCGACAAACACATCTCGCCCTTAAACAGGATTTGATGGAAAACATATGGCAAAAGTTTGGGAGGGTTCAGAATTAATGTAGCATTTAAATCCCAAGTATTACATAAGTCATTTCATTGTAATCGTCTAAACTAAATTATGTAACGAAGTTGAATGTGTTGCAATCATGGTGCAAAATATCAAGTAGTTTGTTCATTAAAATTAAAAATATTATTTTTAATTAATTAATCTCAATTAATTATATACGATAAAATTAATTACACTTAAATTATTCTTAATTACGTTAAATTAGAACTTAACAACGTTTAAGTATAAATTTTCGCTAATAATCAAATTTACTTGTTCATAAGCTTATTTAAATATAAATGAAATAAATAAATAAAGTAAGAGAGAGAAAGTATGGTGGGGTAAGGGAGAGAAGTTGATGAACTTTAAAATATGTCATTGTTAATTAGAAAATGTTGAAAGATGACATTTTAGGAGAGAGAAAAGGAATGAATAGTGTCATGAACTTTTATAGCAATGCTCTGAGAGATTTACAACCCAAAAGAAAGAAAAACAAATCGTGAATCACGTAGGTTGATCAGCAATACTTTGTTAGACAATTAAACTCATACAAGATGAATACATAAATGCGGAAACTTTATGAGATAAATACGTTCAGTTATTGCACAAAATAAAATATTCAAACGGAAAGATCACAAATGCTTGCCAAAATCAACGCTTTATCAAAGCGTATTAATCTTATGAGTATACCCACGATAGTTGTTGAATCTTTCTTTCTCTATTTAGATGGTGTAGAGATTTTTAGATGAAGTGGATACAATGACCATTTCCTGAGAGATGAATAACGTTATATAGGATTGTATCATCAACAACTGAATCCCTCTTTTCTGTAAACGTGATAATGTTATGGAGAAGATAGTGGAGATAGTGGTGGAAAATAGTTGGGCTTGAAAGAATCCAAGTACTCAAGTATTGATAAAGATGGGTCATATCAATTAATTAATTAATTATTAAAATTCCAACATACTTAAGTATTACTCCTTCTATTATTCTTTATGGAGGATTGTTTGTATGTCATGTGTTTCACAAGTTTGTTCGTCTTAAGCATTTGGAGTATTCAACTTAAATATGCTTGAGTTTTAATAACCAACTAGTTTGTGGTTCCAACGATGTCCGGAGTCCATTTAATTTTATGTTTGTTATAGTAGAAAAATATTCCTCATTTAAATCCATAGTTGATCAACATTTTTATTTAAAATTAAAATTTGAAGGGGTAATTCAAGAACCAATATATTAAAACAATTGAAAAGGTCCATGAAATAATACAATATAGAAGATCTCTTAACTTTTTCTTAGATCTTTACTAAGGCAAAGGGAATTGTTCATTGCAAAATGACAATAAAAAGGATGTAGTTTGGTGGTAAAGTTTATGATGTTACACTACAACTAATAGGTCGCGACTTCGAAACCTTATACATGCTCTTTGGAAAACATCAAAAAGAAAACGATGACATTGGATGACATGTGGCAAGCTGCAACTCTTGATTATGCGTTTTAATATATATATAGATAAAATCATCTTTCTTTTTCCATGATAGTATAAGTAATATTGTAGTAGATTGAAGATAAGTCTTCCAACCATGTGGATGTAATTAAAAAATTTGAGAATGAATTGATTGTGAAATAATAATGGTCATATTTGGTTGTAAACTTTTTTTGATGAACCTTAAGTGGATTGAGATCATATTAGAGAATTAACCGTTCAAAAAGATGAATTTGATTTTTAGTAGCCAACGGATTTATCAGCAAATTGAAGAGAATAAGAAAGAAGGTCAATTATGGTGGTGGTTGTTGAAGGAGAGAGAAAAAAATAAGATATAAGTGGTGGTGGTAGTGGTCGTGGTAGTGGGTTATGGATGGAAGGATTGAAGGAGGATAGAGAGAAGAAAGAAAGAAAGATGAGAAGAGACATAACGGTCGACGGTTGTCAGTGGTCGTCAGGATTTATGGAGCTGGAGGTGGAGGTGGAGGAGGAAGAGTGTGAAAAGGCAAAGAAGGGATAGGCGAGAGATTTGCAGTGGGATATAGGAGAGAAGAAGAATTTCCAATAGGATATAAAGGGAGTCACCGTCGGATTCCGGTGGTCAACATCAAAATCCTGAACAAAGGTTTGTTCTATGAAAAAAATTGTTTATGTTTGATAAGTGACGAGCACATGTCTTATTCTTATTTGTTGCCCCACCAATCCACCACCATGACTTATTCCAAGTTTTAAATTATAGGATGACTTAGGTCTTTTTCTTTTAGACAAAAAATTGACAAATTAAATTCACATACAGATTTTTTCAGCTCTATTGGACTTAAGGCTTGAAAAGCCTCCTTTGGGTTTTTCCCCAAAGGTCCCGTATCACCTATGGAAGGGAGTTCACCCTTACTTATTAAGTCCCTCCCTCTCCTTATTGTTTGAGTTTGTTACTTGGTTGACTTTTGTGGTTGTAGAACATGCTTGAGCTTGTGCTTGCTATCACACACACGCGCGCGGCGCTCGCCCGGACTAGACCTGGGCCTGGGTTCTGGGAAGAATTGGGTTGAAGCTTATCTTTTTGGACCCGAGCCTGGGTGTGTGTAACGGTAACTTGATGAATGAAACGTTTTTTAACGTTACAGTCCTGATGGCAATTTATTACGTTCCTTGATACTCTCCGACTATATGTATTACCTTCCGTATTGTGGTGTGATGATTTTGTTGGAACGCAAGGGAACACTCGAGAATGGGGGTTTGAATTGAGTGGATATTTAACAACGAAATATCGCAAAAACGATCTTTATGGCATTGTGCCACAACAATTAAAGTTCGTTTTTCTCAGCAGCAGAAATTATAAATCAAGCACACAAATTATCTTGGCGATCCCAACTCTGAGATCTATTAATATTTAACTCAAAATATTAATTGTTTGAAACAAACTTGTTTCCCCCACTACTAACCCTAGTAGTGCTCCCCAACACTTAACTCTAAATGTTGCTAACCAAATTGGAAACACACCCGAAAACAATGAGTACAATTTAACTAACTATAGCACTGTGTTATCCACTATGTTCTGGATTTTGATTTTCTTTCTTTTTAAACTCACAAATCTGATTTTTGCTCTGTGAAAACCATGTGTATCTAGTGAAGGGCGTGCCCCTATATATATAGGGTTAAACGCATTCCTAATCCTTTTAGATAAAGAATCAATCTTTTAATAATTATACCTTATCCATTAAATCAATGAATAATTATCTTTAATAAAAGATAAGATTCTATCTTTAAAAATCAGACTTTTATTTTCAATCTAAAAAATCTTTATCTTGAAAAATCTTTTATGATAAAAATTAATCTTATTATATAAAGATTAAAAGATGAATGTTTTAAATTTATCTAATAAAAACTTATTTTCATAACAAAGATTTACTTTCTTTAAAACAAGATTTACTTTCTTCAAAACAAGATTTATTTTCTTTAAAAATGTTTTCGAAAACTTTAAAACTAACGTTTTTTATCTTTATTTTTCGAAAACCAATATTTAATAATACCGAATTCCTTTCACATGTAACTTTAAACGTGATTCTTTATTTCTTTATCCATAAGAAATAAATCGTCATCTTAAACTTACATTACGTTATAGCACATTGCTACATTTAGTTAATTACAACAAATGATATGTATAACTAATCCTAAGCTTCTTTCTTCATTACTTGAGCTTCCATGAAGTCCGCGCTACCACTTTGCTTAGAATATTGTTAAACACATCAAACTGTTATAATATGACGTGTTTATGATATCATGTATTTATATAGAGTTTTTCCCCTTATTTATGAGCTAAATTGTGCGTCAATGGAGCTCTTTAGAGCTATTTTATACTAATTATCGTATATAGTCGTGGTTTTGTGTTTTAGTGTTGAGTTGCAGGTTTTAGGGAGCTTTCTCCTAATTTCCGAGCTACTTGGAAGCAACTACGGCTTTGCGGCTTGTTATGAGGCACGTAGAATTGGTCACGAGTTTCATAGATGGTTTACAAGGTCCAGAGACCTCTAAACGTAAAGATTTGAGTGCCAAAGAGCCAAGAAGGACTAAGGGACGTGTTTGATCGGGCAAAATATGGCTCGATCGGGCGAAGATTTATTGCATCGGGTGTTGGGGTCGCGGGCCCGATCGGGCAGCCCATGCTCGACCCGATTGGGTGAAAAGCCCAAGTATTTGATGTTGCTAGCCTGCGAGAAAGAGCAACTGGTGCTGGGCATTTTCAAGCCTAGCCCGATCGGGCAGATCCTACCCGACCCGATCGGGTGGACCCAAAGTTCACATGCTGCTGCCTGCTGCGTTTCAAGGGGAGAGTGTTGGGTTGGTGTTGCGACCCGATCGGGCTTCTTTGACCCGATCCAGTCGGGTGAGGCCCAAATTTTTTGGCTGCTGCAGTTGCGTTGTTTCAAGGAGAGTTGCACCTTTTGCATTTTTTGAGAGACCAGCTCGATCGGGTTGCGGGTCTGTGAAGCGAATTTCTATCTTATTTTATTCGCTTTTTATTAGATTTTAGGGGCTATTATAAATAGCTAAACTTCATTATTTTAGAGACATCTTTTATTCCTTAAAGGATGAAACTCCTCTACTTTCTAAAAATCAACTTGTCTTATTGCTTGGTAATATTATCGATGATTGTCAAAGTTTTTACGATAATTTTTATGACATGAAAAGTAAGGTAAAAATTTTGACCAAGCAAAAGGTAGGATTAGAAAAGGAATATAAGATTTTATGGGGATGAAAACAAATGTTTAGATTCAAGAGTTGTTGAACTTGAAAAGGAATCGAAAAACATATCCAAGCAAAAGATAGGAGTGGAATTTGAATATAAAAACCTATTAAAAGACTATAAACCTTTAATGAAAAAGAATGAAGATCTGGAAAAGCTTATTAAGGAGAAAGATACTGATTTGAATGCCTTAATTTATTAAAAGTCTCTCGCAAAAGAACATGTTGATAACACTGTGCTAAAGGCAAAAAATTTGGATTTTGAAAAATATATTGAAACCCTAAATCATGAGCTAACTGAGTTAAAGAATGAACGACAAGAGTGTAAAATTACTTACCTTCAGTCGTCTCAAGATTTGCATTTAAAAATTGATTTCGAAAAAGCAAAAACGGATTTGATCACGTTAAATGACAAAAATGAAAATTTAAAGATCAAGATTGAGTCCCTAAAAGTGAAGCTTCAACAAGAATGCAAACTTAAGTCTGGAACTAAGATCCTAAAAGGTTTAATGAATTTGGTTGATGACCGAAACAAACAAGGATTAGGATATAGTGACCAAAAACACAGTGCATGGCACAATGCCAAAAATTTCGAAAGAGACTTTCGTAAAAGGAAATATGTTGGTTTACTTGAATACTTGATTTGTTATTTCTGTGGAAGAAGTGGACACCTTATGGATGACTGATAAGAGGTTTTTAGTGTGTCGTTAAGGCACTAAGAACCTCTTAGCAAACAATATTTATAATCCTACAGAGCAACTACTATGAACGTAGTAATGGCAAGTCAAGGGTCGAACCACAAGGAAATAGGGATTGACTAAGGTCTATTAAGTCCAAAATACCTAAGTGAAAGGTATTTGTGGGTGTAAGGATTGAATAAATATCAACTAACAACTAACTAAGAATATCAACTAGTAATCGAGTAGAGATGTAAATATAATAAAGAAAACACTAGAGCTTGGGTTACTCGCATGAACTCGGGCAAGACACGACACTAATGCAACTACGAAACTATAGAGAATAACATGCGAGGTTAAGTTTTCCTCTAAAGTACTTGAGTCCTCTCTCAAATGGTCCTCAAGAGTAATCAATTAAGCAATCGACTAAATCCTCTCTCGAATGGTCTTTATCCAATTGAATAATAGATTTGATTTGCTTGGAAAACCCCTAAATAGGAACCTCTTAATTTCTACCCAATCTCTTGGTCTAGAAATTAAGTTGATTCATGGGAATGACAAGACAACAACAACCAATTAAGAGTAATTGAAATCTAAGCCCTAGCATAAACTTGATCAAGGTCTACCCTAAGGTGTCAAAACACCAAGATCAATGCATATTATACATGAATAAAGTAATTACAAGAACATCTTAATTAGCCCTAATTCATGCTTTCACCCAAACCCTAGATAAGTAACTACTCACTACTCATGGATTCAAAGCAAAAGAGATTAAACAAATTAAACATGATTAATAAAGCAATGAAAATAAAGAAGAGAGATTGAAAGAAAATTACTTGGATTGAATTAACAATTGAATCTTCAAAATTGCAATAATGATAAAACTAAGAGTTTTAGAGAGTTTAGAGAATTTAACTAAGTAATTAGAGTCTAAGTAATGAGATAAATCTCAAAAAAAAATACTAAAACTATTTATATGGTTCATTAAACAAAGACGGAAAAACGGGGCAAAAGCCCGAAATCAGGTTGACACGGTCGTGTCCAAAACGACACGGCCGTGTAGACATGTTCTTCAATAATCCTCAGCGTCTTCAAAGGTCATTGCTTCCGTGGAAAAATATCTACACAGTCGTGTCCAAAACGACACGGCCGTGTAGACCTGTCTTTCAATACTTCTCAGCATCTTCAAAAGCTACTGCTTCGGTGAAGAAATAACTACACGGTCGTGTCCAAAACGACACGACCTCGTAGACCTGGTCTTCAAACTTCACTTGCAAACTGATCATAGGAAATATAAGCTACACTGTCGTGTCAAAACCTACACGGTCGTGTCCTCCTGAGAATGCCCAATCAGTCCAATATCAAAGCCTTCACTGCTCCCATCAACGATAGGCTACACGGCCGTGTCAAAAGCCACACGACCGTGTAGACCTGCTCCTATGCTTCCCAAAGCTAGGCCTCCACCCAAAGGTCCTCCAAAGACCAAAACGCTCCAAATACCTGCTAGTTAGCCTGGAAATCATCCCAAAACAACTAAACGAGTAGTGAAGCGACAATATGAACCAAATACATCAAAACCCATGCAATGCTAGACTAAAATGCTCTATTCTACATGCAAGGACACTAAAAATGATGCAAGATTAAGCACAATAAAGTGCTTATCAATGACTTAAAGATTAAGAAAATGTGTGTTGAAAAGAACACCAAGTATCCAAATCAAATATGGGTAAGATAGGATCTACGTGAAGCTCAAAGTAAAAATAAGGGACCCAAGCAAATTTGGGTTCCTAAAAATAACAAGTGATCTTTTTGCAGGTGAATGTGAGAGGAAGCAGCCTATGGTAACTCCACAGAGGTTGTTTAAGACATGACAATGATTAATTAAAATTCCTCTCACGTGTAGCCTTACCATGGAGGGTATGTTACATTTGGCAACATAAAGAAAAGGAAATTATTGACTATGGGATTATTTCTAGCAATTGATTTGTGTTATATGCCTTATTTTCCATTATTAATATGTTGAATTTGAGTCCATGACATGTCCATGTGAAAATATGTGAAAGGGTCTTTCAATTGTGATTTAGGACTCGCACGGTCTACTGATGCTGTCCTAATGTCTTATTTCTAAGTTGTCGAACTATTAAGCTAAATGATCCTAAGTTGCCGAACTATTGAGCTATGAAATGTTGATTCACTTTTCTATGGCAAGCTTGATCTTTAGCCTAATATTTTGATTTGCTTCTTTTGAGTTTGACATTTGAACTCTATTTTTTCTTTCTTCATATATGCCTGATAGGCTAAAATCGTATCATCTAGTCAAAGATAAATCCTAAGTCCTCTAACAATGATAGTCAAGGGAAGTAGGGTCGAATCCACAGAGAGACGGAGTTCTAAGTTAATATTCAGCTAAACAGCTACTTCAGACAAGATCAGGGAAGAATTAGTTGAACTACTAATTAAATACTAGAAACCAATATAAAGAGAGATTTTAATCTATGAATTAAAGGTCTAGGGAATTACTTCGGTCCACCATGCTTATATCAATCAAAGGATCAAACAACTATCAGAACCTAGGTCGAGAATCAATAGATTAGAGCAGTGTCAAGCTATGGCTAAGTCTCAACGCCCATAATTCAACATATGCAGCATGTTCACAAACATAATCAGAATTACTGATGTGTACTAGGCCTCTAAAAGTAAGACGGATCTGTGCAAACAATTGTTAACCTCAAGTAATCAAAGAAACTGCGCAATAACGTTAATTACTCAATAAGAACAAATCACACCATAACCTATCTCATCAAACCCTAGAAACTAATAGCAATTCAAATAATCAAGGTATAAACATCGCTTCTCTAACCAAATCCCTAGAAATTAAACTACTCAGACATAATTGAATCAATAATAACAATTCTCATAAGAAATCCTAATTTCAACATCATGAATCAATTGAATAATTAAACTAAGCAATAAAAGTAATTAAAGATATTAAAGTAGAGAATAATACCAATTGACGGAAAGCAATAACTTTTATTGAAATCAAATCCGAGGTTCAATCACCTTTAAACTAATCTAAAGTGTTTAATCTAAATAAAACTCTCTAAAACTAAGCTAAGAACTATTGGGAATAAAATAGAATAAAAGGTGTGTCTAAAATAATGATGGAAAGCTATTTATAATAGCCCCAAAAACTAATTAAAAACGATATAAAAAGATAGAATTTCGGCTCTGCGAGCCCGATACCCGATCAGGCGGTGGTTGCCCTATGGCATCGGGTTGGTACAAGCCGATCGGGCAACCATTGCCCTATGGCATCGGGTTGGTACAAATTTCGGGCCATGTTAATTTCCTTCACAAAATAAAATGGGCTTCACCCGATGCGATCGGGCGAAACCACCCGATCGGGTATCAATGTTTCGGCCCCGATCGGGCAACCATTGCCCTATGGCTTCGGGTTGGTACAAAATGACGCAACTTCAAATCTTTTCTTTCCTTGGAATAAAGCAGCGGCAGCATTAAGAAGGCCCAACCTGATTGGAGCGGGCAATGGTTGCCCGATCGGGTTGAGCCAATTTCTGGCGATTTTGCATCAACTTGCGAAGGCCATATCTCTCAAACCAGAAGTCCGTTTGGGGCATGTGACATATCGTTGGAAAGATCAATTAGAATTTCTTGATTATAGATTTTATATAAAAAGTTATAATGAAAATAGTGAAGGTGTGTCAGTTTTGGCACTTCTTTCACTAACTCTTTGCTTTATTCCAACTCAAAATTGTCCCAAACGGATGCATTGTAATCCTTGTGCAAGCTACCTTCATCTTCAATGATTAAGAGGCTAGATCTTTGGTACTCGTGATCACTTTGTATCAAAATAACCTGAAAATCATCCAAACACACAAGTAGGGAGTAGTAGAGCACAACTTATGTAATTCATGTCATTATGCACCTAAATGCTCAAAAAGGAGTTCTAAATGCAATCTAAATGCATCTAAAAACTATATGTAAATGTGATACATCAATGCCTCATTTCATTTTTCGATCACATCCTTCTTTCATCCATCCATTAAACTCAATAGGTGCTCTTAACCTTGATTCATGATTATGATTGAGATAAAAGGTATGTTGTGAGATGATAAAAGAAGATGTCATATTCTAAGGGGGGAATTGATGAGGTCGAATATGAGTTTTTATAAGTGATGTCGGGAAACAGCAGTTACACAATATATGGCACAGTGCTATGGACAATATTTCAAGAATGACTAAGGTTACCACTCACTGGTCCTTCTTCCTCGATTATGATTTTGCATTTTTTAACTCTAAGATTTTTGTATATTCTACATCTGCTCAAAAGCAAAAAAAAAAAGAAGAAGAAGGAAGAGTTAAAATATCGCAAGGGGTTACTATTCTCAAGGGGTTAGCCTTATCAGAATAGCTGGCTCTGATACCACTTATTGGCACGCAAGGGAACACTCAAGAAGAGGATGTTGAATTGAGTGGATATTTAAAAACGAAATATCGCAAAAATGATTTTTATGGCACTGTGCCACAACAATTAAAGTTTGTTTTTGTCAGCAGCGGAAATTATAAATCAAGCACACAAATGATCTTGGTGAACCCAACTCTGAGATCTATTAATAATTAACTCAAAACATTAATTATTTGAAACAAACTTGTTTCCCCGACTACTAACCCTAGTAGTGCTCCCCAACACTTAACTCTAAATGTTGCTAACCAAATTGGAAACACACCCGAATCCAATTTGACACTCTCTAAAATAATTTAGAGAAAGATTCAAAGTCTCATTTACAATTGATTCTTAGATAAGCATATACGAGAACAATGAGAACAATTTAACTAACTATAGTAGTGTGCTATCCACTGTGTTCTGGAATTCGGTTTTCTTTCTTTTCAAACTCACAAATCTGATTTTTGCTCTGTGAAAACCATGTGTATCTAGTGAAGGGCGTGCCCTGTATATATAGGGTTAAACCCATTCCTAATCCTTTTAGATAAAGAATCAATCTTTTAATAATTCTATCTTATCCCTTAAATCAAGGAATAATTATCTTTAATAAAAGATAAGATTCTATCTTTAAAAATCAGATTTTTATTTTCAATCTAAAAAATATTTTTCTTGAAAAATCTTTTATGATAAAAAAATAATCTTATTATATAAATATTCAAAGATGACTCTTTTAAATTTATCTAATAAAAACTATATTTTCATAACCAAGATTACTTTCTTCAAAACAAGATTTATTTTCTTTAAAATGTTTTCGAAAATTTTAAAACTAATTTTCAATATAGAACGTTTTATATCTTTCTTTTTCGAAAACTAATATTTAATAAAACCGAATTCCTTTCACATGTAACTTTAAGTGTGATTCTTTATTTCTTAATCCATAAGAAATAAATCGTCATCTTAAACTTACATTACGTTATAGCACATTGTTACGTTTAGTTAATTACAACAAATGATATGCATAACTAATCCTAAGCTTCTTTCTTCGTCACTTGAGCTTCTATGAAGACCGAACTATCACTTTGCTTAGCATACTGTTAAACACATCAAATTGTTATAATACAACGTGTTTATCATCATCAAAATAAAATGGACTTGGAGTCCTAACAGATTTGCTATATAATCAGACCTTCTGCTTCTGTTTGATACACACAAAAACCATTCTCTTTTCTTCTTCTATTTATATATCTTGGTGTGCTTTTATCCAAAACTTTTCTTTGTTAGTGGTGACTTAGAGAGACTGTTTTGTTAACCTTGGGGAGCTTCCGGCCAGTTGCGATTACCACCATAGTCGGGCCGTAATTGCTTTCAAGTTCAATCGGTTTCTATTCCGCTATATTGCAATTTATCAGTTTCTAACAAGCTCTATAAATTTATTCAATTTAATTTATTTGTGATAGTTTTCTCTAAGAATTTTAAAAACTTTATTTTGAATTCAATTGAATTAAGTAAGTTTTGCGAAATCCATTTAAAAAGTAGAAGCCTTAGCTTAATTATTGCTTTACGTATCATCCCATGACAAACTCGCAATAATTTATTCATGAATATAATGCTATTTTTGTTAATTCATTTTTTATGTCTAATTCTCATGACATAATAAGTTATGAGTCATGACTCATGAGTACACTTGCTCAAAGTGTCCAAACAACTACCATTATAAAAGGAAAGATAGTACACCATTATCTCTTTGCAAACAAGCTTGATCAAGGAAGTCTCCTCTTAAAAGAAACCTTGATCATAAATTCTCTATTTTCTTCTCATTCTTCCTGTCTCTCTCTTACCATCTTAGAGAGAGAGAGGATAGAAGAGCTTGTGTTGTATCCATGGCTACCATACTTGTTAACAAAGTCATGAATTTGATGTTCATTTTACTTGCCTCTTTATTAGTGTTTAATGGGCAAGTAACAAATGCAAAGCTTCCTATGTTCGAACAAGCAATTAAAGAAGATAATTCTCTCAGTTTTTTGGTGATTGGAGATTGGGGAAGAAAAGGTGCCTTTAATCAATCCCTCGTAGCTACTCAGGTCATACTTTCATCTTCCTCTACTAATTTTTTTTTTGTACAATTATGTGCTTTTTTCTCTTTACCCTATGATTGTACTTCCACTAATTAAAAGGTGACAACAAAGCCAAAAAGGAAACAAAACAATAATACTAATGTTTACTTATTTTATTATCCTTACCACATGTATACACATGGACATGGTGTTTATATTAAAGTACTACATTTGTTTTATGATTAGAAAAAAAAATGATTGATTATTTAGAATTCCAGATGTTGATTAGTACAAATAATTATGATCAAATAAACAAAGAATATTTAGATTGATGAATAATTAGAGGTACTACCAATGCTCTCTCCACATCACCTGACTTTCTCAAAACTGAATTTATTTTAGCAATATCTTATTGAGCTAAAGTTTTTCCTTTAGGAAATTGTATTGTTTGCTCTATACAACTTATTTATTTTGCTTATTTTTCATAATTGATTTGAACTTTTTTTTAAGGTGGACTAAATAAAGCCAAATGGAAGAGTATTTTATTATGAGTAGGTTTAAGTTGTTATCTGATTACTACTATGTAGAAAAGAGGAAAAAATGTATAAATAATAAATTGCCATTATTCTTTTTCAACTTTTGATATTTATAGTCATTTTATAAGTCTTAAAATAAATTATCAAAAAATATTGGGAAACTATTGGAGGTCATTTTATTACCAAAGTAAGATCTCATGAAAATGTGTCGTTTAGACAAGAGAGGAAGGAAGGGGTACTTATGTGTGTTTCTTCACTTCATGTTTCCTCAACTTATCTAAACTGAACTTATAAGAATTTTAATGAAAATTATTTGAAATTACTGGAGGTCATTTTAGAATTTATTGGAATTTATTGAAACTTAGTTGATCTAATTGGATTTTATTGAAATTTATTTGAAATTATCTTAATATTATTTTTCTTTTAAAGGTGAATAAAACGCTTCTACTTCATATTTAAATATCTCCATTTCTTCACTAATATATTTTCTTAATTAATAGTAGTATGATAACTAAGAATCTGGAGGAGGATAAACAAATATTGGCAAAGAGAGATGCCTTGATGCTTTGGATTGCTTATTGGCAAATCAAATGAAAACTCAACGTTTTATGTCCTTGTCAATTGTCATATTAGTAACTAGTAAGTCATAACGTATAAGCAATCGAACCTTTGAAGAAACTGGAATCCTTTCCCGCATATTCGTCCAATCGAGAACTTCTTTTATGAGAATTTTGTTTGCCCTTTTACGGTTGTCTTGTATCATACATACAATAGCATACTTGCTAAAAAAAATATCTATTGCACCTTAAGAATTTTACATCTCCAAATGCACTATTTTGAACGTTATTCAATTAGTTGCAATATTTTGTTTCTCAGTAGGAGAGAGATAGAGAAGAAAAAAAATAAGTGGAAACCATGTGATTAGAGAAAGATAGGGAGAAACTTGTTATCAAAAAAGAAGTGTCGCAACTATTTAGAAATTTCCTAATAAAGAAAGTGTTGCAACTAATAATTGAATACCGAGGTAGTATCTCTAATTTTATTTAAGCAAATATTATAAATAGTTGATCTTTTTTTTTTGAATGTAAAATTAATTCATTAATAAAAGAGCCATATGGCATCTACAATAGAAATTGGAACTAACAAATACAAAACAATTTGGATCAAATAAAATTCTAATTTGACAAAACCACGATCGTTGTAGATGAGATTAGACACTGATGAATACCCTCTTTCACATCGCTGTTTCATACAGCCTTCTACAAGGGGGTATTACGATTCGTTGTAGTCTTGAAATTGAACTGAATCTGATAAAATTGTTTGTAGATGTAGAACTGACCTTCGTTGCGATACCGCACAAATCTTCATCAACAAATCAATGTCTGCAAAACTAAAGAACGTCACCAAAACTCTCACAAGGAGAGAGACAAAACCCAATATATGGGTAGATATTTGGCTGTGTTTGGCAATGAGAGGTTTGGGGTGTTTTTAGAGTTTTGGACCCCAAATAGAGTTTTTGACTGATCAAAACTCTATTTGGGGTGTTTGGTAAAAAGGCTGATTTAATAGAGTTTTGGGGGTTGAAACTCTAATTTACAAAAAGCTGGAAAACCCAACTTTTTGGATAGAGGATTGCAAATTATATTGCAATATGACATGTTTACCCATAGTTTAGTTCTTATTTTTAAAAAGTTAAAGAAATATCACAAAAGACACATGCCCATAAATGTCATTTTACACAAATCAGCTTTTATCAATCAGCTAAGTGTTACCAAACACAATTACTCAAATAAGCAGTCAAATCTTCTAAACAAAAAGTTAAAACTCTAACAGCAAACTCTAAACTCTAAACTCTATACTCTATGCTCTATTTGCCAAACAGGGCCAAAACCCAATAATTGGGTAGAAAAACTCTCAAACTGAGAGAGAATGGATGTTTATTCACCATGAAATTTAAAAACTAGTAGTAAGTAAGGAAAATAGGGGCTTACCATCAACCAAAAGGTTGAAGGTAGCCCCTAAACTAACAAAAGTTTTTTAGGGTTTTGGAGGAAGAAGAGAAAAGAGAGAAAAGAGGCAGCTTAGGCATATATATAAATAATAGTTGATCTTAATTAAGCATATATCGAGACTAATCTAACTAAGATCCCACATAACTATATATGTTTATCCTTATGTATAAGTCGCAAAAAGGTCAAATGAGAGTGTATAAATAATAGTGTAATAGTCAAAGGTTGGAATAGATATGAAATGGAATAAATACTAATGATTATTTGTTTTACCAAATAGTAATTAATTTAGTGGAAATGATAATATCTAATTAGAGGTACTTTTAAGGGTGGGAATCATATTCTAGGACGCAATATGTGAAAACCACTAGTGAGTTTAGATAAGATGTGTGGCAAACACATGGCATCCTAATTTTAGGCAAGTTTTTGACCTATCGCGTCCTAATTTTAGAACGAGACGCGTTTGCCACACTGTTAGTGTATTTCGGAATTTAAAGAAGAAATTATCATGAACGGTCCTCCATTGCCGGTTAGTAACATAATTCGATTAAGCACGCCCGGTAATTTTAAGGAGGAGGACAACATTAGAGCGCTAAAAAAAACTATGGTACTTACAAATGCATTACTGTTAATACTGCATCATAGAATGAACCTGAATTCAAAGAGTACGTGAATATGTTTACAGATGGGAATAGTAGGGGAGAAACTGGATGTGGATTTCATCATATCAACAGGAGACAATTTCTACGATGATGGACTAAAGGGGGTCCATGATCCTGCTTTCAAACAATCATTTACCAACATATATACTGCACCTAGCTTGCAAAAGCTTTGGTACAATGGTACGTCTTTTTTATTTATTGGCAGTAGTTCCTTTCATTTTCTTAGCTAGCTCATAGTCTCATGCTACTACTCATTTGCTTGTTTGTTATCTTTTTCTTTCTATTATTCAGTTTTACTGGAAACTAAAAATATATAGAAATCAGAAAAGGTATTCTTTTTGTCATCGCTTAGACTTTTAAAGTGTTGAATTATTAATGTATTTTCATCGAGAAGAATCAAAAAATGCACACATGATAATTGCGCATGACTACAGTTTTGTAAAAATGAAGTATGACCACAAGTATTAGCATAAGAAAGTGAAAACCGGCAATATAATGTCAAACGAGTCTTGACTAAACAACTTTGTAATTATGAGAATGAGGGGATGGTGTAGTTCAATTCACAACTAATCCTACTATATATTTCCTTTGTTTTCATTTAGTTGTTCCACGTTAACTTGGACACTGGCTAATGTATAACTTTGACCATTAATATTCTTATATTAGTATGTTGATATAATACAACTACATCTTATATATGATAATATATGTTTCTATATATTAGTAGAAAAATAAGATATCAGTAGAAAGATAAGATCAACTACTAAAATATCAGTAGAAAAATAAGATAAAAGTAGATTGGATGAATAGTATAAAAGTCAAAGTGAAACAACTTTTAAAAAAAAAACAGAGGAATTATATAGTAAGTCAAAGAGCATTTATGTCTTCACTGAATAATTAGCTTAACTAAAGAGTTATCATATGCTAATCAAACATTGTTGTTGTTGTTTGAAATGGTGTTGTAGTGCTTGGTAACCATGACTACAGAGGAAATGTTCTTGCACAGTTGAGTCCTATCCTTAGAAAAAGAGACAGAAGATGGCTTGCCTTAAGATCTTACATTGTTAATGCAGGTTAATTGATATTCTACCTTTTTCCTTTTTACTCAATTTTGTATGTAGTTTTTTTATCATTGTAACTAATTAAGGAATATTATTGAGCAGATATTAATTTTTATTTTAAATTTGTTGTTGGAGCAGATATTGTGGACTTCTTTTTCGTGGATACAACTCCCTTTCAAGACAAATACTTTGTAGAAAAAGAACATACTTATGATTGGAGAGGTGTACTCCCTCGTAAAAGTTATCTTTCTCATCTTCTCAAGGTAAATTTTATAAAATAACACTTATAACTCATATAAGTAAGTGCTAGTTTTATAGATATTGAAGTGGTCGTATAAGAGACCGTTTAATTTTGATTTAAAGATTAGGCAACCGTTTGAACTCAAGAAAAAAAGAGAATGAACCATCTTTTTAAATAAAGTGATGAGTTTTTTCAAAGTAATGAATTTAAATTAGTCTAATTTTGATAAAATTATACCCCCTCTTTCAATAACTTTTGGTAGAACTTAAAAAAAAAAATACGAGACAAAAAATCTATCTATAATAAAATAGGGTATTGCGTGGTAAGTTGATGTTATTTGTCTTAGCTTTAAACTGCAGGTGATAAATCTAGTGAAATGGGCATCACTTACGTCTTACGACTGCAATCTCTTAAGATTTTAAAATCGTGTCTCACCTTTATTACTTACTACTATTTGAGTTTATTAGATAAGTACAATGATAATGTTTGAATATGCAAAATAGGAAGTGGATAAGGAGTTGAAGAAGTCAACTGCCAAGTGGAAGTTCGTGATTGGTCATCACCCAATAATGAGTGCTGGACATCATGGTAATACAGAAGAGCTTGTGGCTCAACTTCTCCCAATACTTGAGGTAATAACTGATGCTAAGCTATATTGGCAAACAAAAGATGTTTTTAGGGGTAAAATTAATACTCAATAATGAAATTAAATGAATTGTTTTCAGGAAAATAACGTTGATCTTTACATAAATGGACATGATCACTGCTTGGAACACATTAGCAGCACCGACAGGTAAATATACATTGTGATTTTTAGTGAATATAAATAGGGCCCGTGAATACGAAGATACCTACTTTATACTATGTGGTTGAAATTGACAATACTTGGGCCTACGCTCTTGCAGCAATGTCAATTTATCGCATTAGAAGAAAATGGCCCCTTTAACTTGATTTCATATCTGTTTTTTTTTTTGTGGGAGATCACACTTCCAAGTTGATTGTAGCCTAACTGACCGTTAAAAAAGGGTCCGATAATTATTACTCATTCGCCCTATTATTAATTACTAGTCATATAAGTACGCATCGCGTGCAAAACATGTAAAATTTTGCATGAATATCTAACAGTAGGTTTTGTTTAGGGTGTTTTGTATTTCTTCTTTCAAAATTTAAAAATGTGAAAACAGTTAGTTATTGAGAAAATTGTTCCATTTAATTAGAAATTAAAAAAAATTAATATTGATATTTAGTGTCCCCTTACACTTCACTTATAGAATAGAGATACCGATAATTCTATAAAATAATTTAGAAGAAAATCCTTTGAATTGTTCTTGTTCAAGACCCCATCTAAAAAGTTCATTATAAGCCGAAATCCCCTAACCCAACCTCCCAAATTCGAAGCAAATGCTTGAGGCTATAATGGCTATATTACAATCGAACACATTTAATTAAAAATGAACAATAACTACATTACTACATTAGTTTATACACCTTTTTTATCGCATTCAAAATAAGTTTGAACATTTTTATTTTAGAAATCTTACTAATATCCTAATACCCCTCCCTTACCTTTTTTAACACCACATATGACACGTTGTGTAGAAATGAGTCCGCTAGAGTTGAATAGAACTCTACTGTATAAAGTTTACTCAAAATAGTAACTAATATTCATAATTTTTATTTTTGTGCAGTTAAGATTGCATTATTATTGTTGTTGTATTACCTTATTTAGTGGATTCTATATATATATATGAAAATATAATTATAGAGGATCCTAACCGCGTCCTCTATCGTGATAAAATATACTCCACTTTCTCTTTCTTTTAATAAAACACAACTCACCAACTCTAAGTCTCTTACCACATTTAAATTTTAAATTAAAAAACAATTCATAATCAGACTTAGCTTATAAAACATTATGTCATGATAAGCGTTCGAACTAAGTTGCGACAGGAGAGTAAATCATGTCTGCTAAGAAATCCACCATTAATGCTCAGTCTGAAATGATCATAAATTTTAGTCGAGTTATCGTGGTTGGGGGTTTAGTTGTGGAAATTGTTTAATTTATACAAAAAAAGATTTAGTTGATACTTTCAGTAACGGGTGTGTGGCATTCGTCTAAGACGATCTTAGGCATTATTATTTTGGAATCACTCTTTCATTGTTCGGTGTATCAATTCAAATCAATTTCAGTTCAAGAAGATACTAAATTGAACTCCATTTGTGCCAATTTTGTAATTTTTTACATCAACCGAGTTGCTAGACAACTATTATAGTAGACTTCTCTATTACTTTCATGACTTTTTCAAAATACTTCCTCCGTAACGAAATAAACGCACCACCAATTGTAATTTTGACACTATTCACAGTTTTAAATTTAATCGCAATTTGTGACTTATACATAAGGGAAAATATAGTCATGTGGGGTCTTGTTGGATTCGTCTCAACTTGTAGTTTTTTATGATTTGATGTTTGTAGTTTTTACAAATACATAATTAGAGATATTAATTTTTAAAGTTTTATCTTGGAATGCGTGTCCAAGTTAATTGGTGCATTTATTTTGTTACGGAGAAGTAATATAAATGATAATTATGTTGCAAGTGAATGACTCGAGAATATGAAAATGACAAGACAATAATAATGAAACAATCAATTCTTATTGGCCTATATACAGCCCACTTCAATTTTTGACTAGTGGAGGAGGCTCAAAGGCATGGAGGGGAGATGTAAGGCAATGGAAACCAGAGGAGTTGAAATTGTATTATGATGGTCAAGGTTTTATGTCATTGCAAGTCACTCAAACTCGAGTGGATGTTATATCTTATGATGTTTTTGGAAACATATTGCACAAATGGAGCAGAGTGAAACCAGATCACTACACATATTAGCATCATAGCATGCAAATCATGAGAAGATTAAGATGAAGGTATATTGTATTATTGGAAATCTTATTGAAGCATACACATAGACACCACATGTGGGTATGTGTCATGGCAAGTCACATTAAGGCCAAAGTATTGTATATTTCATTATTGTCCTTTATATCAATGTAGATGGTGTCATGACATGTGTTTCCTTATTTGCCAAATATGTGATGTTGGCATTTGGTTGATGTAACAAGTGAAAAAGAATGCCTAATTTTAAGTTACCATTACTACTACCGATATTTTCAATTATGTCTCGAGCAATGAAATTTCAAAGGTGACCAAGTTTTACTGTAATCGAGTTAAGTTTGATAAGAATTGTTGGAACTTGGAACAAAAATTGTTAACGAGTAACTATTACTCCGTCGCAAATGATTAACAGTATCAAGGAAGTCAAACACTCTTAATGGTCACCGACCTTTAATATTAAGGGATTCTCGCTAACATAAGTACAACTACAAATGCCTAAAATAGTAGTGCAAAAATGATACTTTATATAAATAAGTAGCAGCAATAGACATAAACAATAACCCCTAGAAATTTGTTACTTCATTGACTTATGCATCTATTTCGGTTTTATACAAACTTTCAAGAAAGATAATGAAACATAACCAAGCTTAAATGAGGAAGAAGAAGTGGTATACTGTCATATTTCTTAAACTCAATGAAAGAAACCAGAGATTCTAGAACATACTATTGTCCAACTATGGTAACCATGCTACGCTAAGAGCTAAGATTCTGAGAGAAATGGTGTTGGTTGTTGTTGTGTGTTGTTGATGATGAAGTCTTCTTTTTATAGACACTTTTTAATGTAGTTTCCCAGTCGTCCAGCCATCTTTTCATGATCTTTTGGTTTTTAGAGTCTTCATCCACGTCTAGCAATTAGTGGTGTCACTTCCTTATTCATGGGAGGGACAGTTAAGGCTCCACGTTATCTTCACGTGTTTTGCATGATTCAGACTTCAGATTCAGACTTTTGGGCCTCTTGAATCTTGCGCCTTTCCATCTTTGTGAGTCCTTTTATTTAACTTGGACTATCCTATTGTCATTGGACCTTGACTTTTATCAATATTAGGTTTGGACTTTGACTTGACACCCTTGTTGGACCTAATACTAGAAATGGTTTTATGAGTTGTGGCATTAAGCCACTTATACTATTTCTTTCCTTTTAATTTTTTTGGGCTTCTAATTCCGTGCCTTCCAATTGTTATCACTCTTTATTGTATAACAATGAGTCAAACAATTGGTCAAACTTATCCATGATAAAGGTATATTTCTTTTCTGGCCAGTTCTTAAATCGATAGTTGCAATAAATATCTTTTTCCTAATGTTGGACATTGGTAAGGGGTTCACTGGAATAATGCAACAACTTCTACTTCAGTACTATAGGCATAAGTCT
Organism: Patellifolia procumbens; assembly: GCA_947645195.1. Classification (NCBI taxonomy): domain Eukaryota; kingdom Viridiplantae; phylum Streptophyta; class Magnoliopsida; order Caryophyllales; family Amaranthaceae; genus Patellifolia; species Patellifolia procumbens. Next base: position 207,816 of record CANSGD010001085.1, read on the forward strand.
CTGCAAAAGAAACTGTACAAGGGATAATGAAATTTTTTAGGGAAACATACGAGAAATTTAAAACATTGAGCAAAATTGATTTGATTTCCATTAATTTAGTCAAGAAAAAAAGGGATTTAGGCCGTGTTCTTTTGGACTGATTTAATGAAAATTGAGTTCAGTTCGTTTGTACTAGCTTTCACTCACTGTTTTCTCTTACAAAAATTCCAATTCAGTTCAAACAAATTGAATTTAATTTATATACTTTAATCAAAAGAACAGGGTCTTTAATCTTCCAAAATTCATTGTTGAAGGGGCTCATTATCCCTCATTTTGTCCAACTCCTTTTATTGATTGTGAACAACAAGCAAAGGTCCAATAGAAAGAGTCCGATCTTAAAGCATTTCACATGAGTGTCTTGGCCCACTAATGATCTCCCTATTGGTTAGGATGGAAGTAAGTGTTAAAGGACCCCAAAAAAAAACAATTCCAAAGATGGACTAAAGATTCAATAGATAGTTTCACATTTGGGATGATAATTCATTTCTAATAGGATAGATAAATTTAGACTGTTAGAAATTAAGTAAAACATTATAATTCGTATACTAAAACTATAATTTGGTTATTTTAAATAAGAATTGAATCTGAAGAAAAGGCACAAGTCAAAAATAGGGCTGAGCATGGATTGGGTCGGTGTGGTTTGGGACATAACCCAAACCAACCCACACAAAAACGTTTTGACGTTTTTTCAAACCAACTCAAACCGCACTTTGGGCCAACCCAACCTAAACCTCACCTCATAAAACGGTTTGGTGCGGTTTGTGGTTTACTCATATTTTATCTCAATATTTTTTTTCTAATTTGTAATTGTTGCTTTGATTTACCAATTATACATTTGTTGTTAAAAAATAGAAAATAAGCTAGAAAATACTAAAAAAAATACAAAGTAGCTAAAAATGTTACTACTAAAGATACAAAATTATTGGTTAATCGAATATTGAAAGCACTTAGGCGGTTTGTGTTGCGGTTTGGCTTAGAAATATAATAACCAAACCCCAAGTAAAAGCGTAAACCAACTAACCCATTTTTTTGAACCCATAATCCAACCCAAACCAGCGCCAAAACGGTTTGGTTTGCGTTTTGGTGCAGTCGAGCCTAATTTCTGCTCAGTCCTAATCAGAATCCGAGAATATATAATCCGTATCTGAATTGGATCACTAGTGAAGAAGTCCGAGTCCGATTGAAATAAAATGGACTTGAAAGTAAGTCGAATGCAAATCTATTGCTATTTGGTATTGCTAATTTGGTATTGCTATTGGTATTGCTATTGGTATCCACATATGCTCAAACTTGGGATGACCCGACCCAAATAAAAAAGAAGTGGGCGGCCTCTTAACCCTCCTCCAGTACTAATATTATTATTCTAAGTTTTGGCTCTCTAAAACCCTTCCAATACCCTCTTTTTCACTTCTTCCTTCTCTTCTTCGTCTCCCTTTCCGTCAACTGGTAAAGCCTTTCTCCTCTTCCTCCTCCTCCTCGTATACACTTCTTCTATATGCCATTATTTCAATCTTCATCCATTCATATTATTAATCTGCTCCTTTTTTGTTTTGTTTTGCTTTGATTTACTCTTCAGGTTCAGTAAAAAAAAAGGGTAATAATTTGAGTGTCTGATAAGATGTTGGTGTTGTTTGAAACTCCTGCGGGGTTTGCCCTTTTCAAAGTTTTAGATGAAGAAAAGCTTTCTCAAATTGAGGTCCCTACTTTCTTCCTCCTTTTTCTTTGTTGGGTAATTTTCATTTTTCTTTAATGGGTAATTTATACTGCATATTTGTTTTTGCAGGATTTGTGGAAAGAGTTTACTTCTGTTGATTCAGCTAGAAAGGTATTATCTTTGTTTTTTTTTTTTTTTTTTTTTGCATGTTTGGTTATTGTTTGCAAGTTTATTGTGGTTCATTTGCCTGCTTAAACATTTACATTTAGTTGTTTGAGTGTATATAAATGGATTTATACTTGTTAATTTTAGCATCATTTGCTTAACTAAGTTGCGGCGAGGGGAATGGTTTGATTTAGAATTGTAGGGGTAAAAAGAATATGATTGAATTGGTTGGAGTGAAGGTGGAATGTCGGCCAAAGAAGGATCCTATGTATTGATGCCACTACTAGATGTATTGTTTTACAACGATAGAAATGACCGTTGTTAGGGCATGGGCTCTAGTTGTCTTTCTGTCTCTCGGAAATCACTTGCTCAGTACTTGAAATGCAAATCTAGAATTGTGTGTTTTACTACACTGCTGGCTTTGAGATTTGCTAGGTTGGCTACTTGGGTTGTATGGACGGTGGTCTACACTACTAAAGATTCCCTGAATAACTTTTTTTTGAAATTTCAAAAGAATCATATTATTGGCGAAAAGTACATAGTAAAACTATTATATCTGAATTTAACGCTTTGTTTGGATAGCAAAGGAAAGGAAGGGGAGGGAGAGAGGGGGAAGAGAAAAGTGTAATCAATTTGCCCTCCAAATCTTTCCAATGTTGAAGGGATTATGCTTATTAAAAGAGGAGGGAAAATGATCTCTCCCTAAGTCCCTATCCCTCAAACTTTTTCCCAAACAATAGAAGTTGACCCCCTCCCTTTCTGTTCTCCTTCTTTCCTTTAAATTTTCTTCTATCTAAACAATATGTAAAAGATTTCATCTTTTCTAAAGAGAAAAGTGAAATAAGTCTTCCTGAAAGTAAAGATGCTGGTAATTGATTAGTCTGCATTGAAGATGTCAGGAAGGCTTGAGAAACGAAAGATTTACAGTTAGCCCAGTAGAAGAAATAATGGGAAAGGCTCATTGAACAAAGAGGGATGATTGATCTGAATTGGAAAAAATGGGGATTTGCCAACGTACAGACTGAATCAAAAATCTTGTAGATGTACAATATCTTGGCGGCTTAGGACTAGCTCTGGCTGTATGATGCAGAACACAATAGGATTCATCTTGAATTAGTTTGTGATGTCGAAAACAAATGGAGGTTTGCCCTTCCGAGTCTCAGCTTCTCAGGCTGGGCATTTCATTACAGTTGCATTATGACCCTAGAGTAGGAATGTAGGATAGCCTGCTCACACATATTGTTTTAATAATTTATGAATGAACCTAGAATGTGGACTTTTGTTTAACTCATATTTTGTCATTTCTGTGCACTTGATTGAATGGGGCCTGCATATGGTAAGCATACAATTTAATCTGAATGGTTACCTATAGGAAGCTGTAATCTCTGCATGGGAGCTCATTTTTTTGTAGGCTCTTCCTGTCTTTTGCAAGAGCTCTCTTTAATTCTTAGCAATTTGATGTGCCATATGTGCCTTTCAGTTGTACCAAGATTTAGGCAATGCTTGGAAAATATACATGTGCTTATGCTGTTGACTTTGTCTACACCTTTTTTTACTTAAACTTTAAAATATATTTCAATACCTTGACCACCAGTTAATCATACTTACAATTTAAGCTCATGTTCTGATTTTATTGATCAGTTGCCTTGCTTTTTTAAAAAAAATTCAGGTAGTGAAGCTGAAAGCTTTTGACAAGTTTGAAAATACAGCAGAAGCTTTATCAGCAGCTACTTTGTTGATCGACAGCAAACCTAGCAAAGGACTGAGAAAATTTCTGAAAGCACACTGTAAGGGTGACACATTAGCTGTTGCTGATTCTAAACTTGGGAACGCAATAAAGGAAAAACTGGTTGGTTGATATCTCAAGTTGATGTAGTTAATGCATATGTTATTCCAGCAATATAATATGAATTGTATTTTGGCTGTGCATTGCAGCAAATTGAGTGTGTTCACAATAATGGTGTGATGGAGCTAATGAGAGGTTTGAGAAGTCAGTTGACTGAACTCATTTCTGGCCTTGGAGCTCAAGATCTGGCTCCAATGAGCTTGGGTTTATCTCACAGCTTGTCGAGATACAAGCTAAAGTTCAGTCCTGAAAAGGTCAGTGGGGGCTACTAAATTTGTCAGGATTATGAAATTTGTGCTTTTATATATATTTTATCTGTGTCTTTCATATTTCTTAACTCTTGTCTAAATCATGCACCTAATGTTTATGCAGGTAGATACAATGATCATTCAAGCCATTGGCTTGTTGGATGATCTTGACAAAGAGCTTAACACATATGCAATGAGGGTCAGAGAATGGTATGGCTGGCATTTTCCTGAGCTTGCAAAGATTGTACAAGACAACATTCTTTATGCTAAGGCTGTGAAATTGATGGGAAATCGTGTTAATGCGGCAAGATTGGACTTCTCTGAGGTAAATCCTTCCTCACGATTCAACTTCATAATTATGTTGAAAATGTTAATGAAATTGCGAGTAGTAGGACTAGTGGTATCTTATTCTATCAACAAATAGAAGAGTTTAAAAGGCCTTGGCAAATAGAGTTTAGAGTTTAGCGGATAGAGATTAGAGTTAAAGTTTAGAGTTTTACCTTTTTGTTCAGTGGATTTGACTAAGTTTTTACATAAATGTGTTTGGTAAAGTTTAGCTGATTGCTAAAAGCTGATTACTTTTTGTTTGTGTACAATGACATTCATGGACATGTTAATTCATATATTAGTATTATGAATATGGGCAAAAAAGTAATTCACAAATATTCTCACATAATCCTCTAAAGAAAAAGCATTTTTCCGTGTTCCCTTTATACACTGTATACATTTCATCAACCTTAGTTTAATGTATTATTCATATCCACAACTTGGTTTCGGAGCATTGGTATTGCCATTTAGTAACTTGTATGTAATAGTCTCTGGATGATCCTTTCCTATGTTGCAGATATTGCCCGAGGAAGTTGAGACGGCACTTAAAGAGGCTTCCATGATTTCTATGGGAACTGAAGTCAGCGATCTTGACCTAATCAACATCAAGGAACTCTGCGACCAAGTTTTGTCTCTTGCAGAATACAGAGCTCAGTTGTATGATTATCTAAAGAGCAGAATGAACACAATCGCTCCCAATTTGACTGCTCTTGTTGGTGAGCTTGTTGGTGCTCGTCTAATTGCCCATGGTGGAAGCTTGATTAACCTTGCCAAGCAGCCTGGGAGCACAGTACAAATCCTTGGAGCAGAGAAGGCTCTTTTCAGAGCCTTAAAAACAAAGCACGCAACTCCCAAGTATGGGCTTATCTATCATGCTTCTTTGATTGGGCAGGCTGCCCCTAAACACAAGGGGAAAATATCTCGTTCGCTTGCAGCAAAAGCTGCAATTGCAATTCGTTATGATGCTCTTGGAGATAACCCTGATAACACTATGGGTCTTGAAAGTCGAATCAAGGTAAAAAATACTAACTTGGAGAAGTGTTGCTGTCCAACCTTTTCCTTTCCTTTTTTTTTCTTTCTGGAGCTGTTCTCATATGCCCTTCTTTCATTTCCGAGAACAGCTTGAAGCACGTCTAAGAAACCTTGAAGGGAAAGACTTGGGTCGGTCTGCAGGATCAGCCAAGGGAAAACCACAAATAGAAGTCTACGACAAAGATCATAAAAAGGGAGCACTAATTACCCCCGCAAAGGTATGTTGTTTTCCTTTTTACTCCCTTTGGGTGCATTCTCTTCCCCTTAAATGTAAGCTCATATAAGATAAGTTCCTCAAAATTGAGGTGAAAGAGAACACTTCCTTGTCGTGTTGCAAATCTTCCCCCCCCCCCAAAAAAAATGTGAAACTAATGCCGCTTTCTGTTTTTTGGCAGACTTATAATCCTGCAGCTGATGCTGTCTTTGGTAAGAAGGGTGACAATCTAATGCCAATCATGAAGATGGATGATGGTGCAGAAGATACAAAGAAGGCAAAGAAAGAAAAGAAGGAGAAAAAGCAGAAGGGTTCTATTTTGGAGGATGGTATAGCTAATGGTGGGGATGATAATGTGGAACCTCAAGGAGAAAAGACGAGCAAGAAAGAGAAGAAAAAGAAACAGCAGGCCGAGAACGGAGACAAAGTAGAAGCGAATGGCGAGGAGAAGACAAAAAAGGAAAAGAAGAAGAAAAGGCAGGCTGATAAGGAGGAAAGTGCGGAAGCAGGAGAAAAGGATAAGAAAAAGAAGAGAACGCATGCAGATGCTAGTGAGGAAGCTGAACCTGGTAGTGAGAAGAAGGAAAAGAAAAAGAAGAAAAAGAAGAGCAGCGAGAATTAAGATAATTGTCGCAAATTCGGGCAAATCTAACAATTTTGGCCACCTTCGGCAAGGATATAATGTTTTTCCTTTGTAAAAAAAATTGCTCTTTGCTGAGGTTTTGTTATAGGAGTATCTTTTGTTAAGTTAGTTTAGTCATCTTTTCTCTTGTATGTGCAAAACTATTGTTCAAGATTTCATTTTCTTTGATTCTAGCCATTGTGATGAAATTTTTTAGGTGTCAAAGTTGAACTTGAGAGAGGAAAAAGAACATAGTACTTAGTATGAAGATTTCAAATATGCAGTTATGTTGCCGTATTATTGATATACCTTGGTCTGGTTGTTTATTACCATTGGCTGGAGATTTGATTTTGCATTTCAATATGGTGTGTAGTTAGGGATGTTAGAGTAAATTGTATTTTGTACACTCTAGATTACAAGCATTCTTGTGATCCGTGTTAAAATTGAAAACCACAATGAACAAAGCGCGCATCATTAAGAGAATTTTTAAAAAAATATGAATATACATTATCCAATTTCAAAGGTAAAATGTCTGTTGGAGTTTTGAAAATGAGTATACGAAGGAAAAAAACAGTTTTAATAACTCTTTTTCGTTATTTTCAAAAACAAACCAGCACTGAAAACTATGAAACTCTCTTCGAACAACCGTCAACATACTAAAGTGTGCAAAATACCTTCTAGCAATAGCTAATCAGCATGAAATTGTTCAAAATCGCAACTAAATCCATCAAAAAGGATAATCTAGGGCAAGTTTCAAATACAAACCCAAAACCCTAACTACAAAAATCAACAAAACACAAATGAAGAAGTATCAAACAACAAAAAAGATGATCAACCGTAAGTACATCAGCTTCATTTTCACAATTTCGACATATTCATCAAATATCTTTAATTTTTAACAACATTCAACTTGTTATCAATTTCCGTAATTTCCACAGGCAAAAGGAACCACTAGATGTCGCTCCTTTGTGGTTTAATGATCTAAATGACGTAGCACCATTGTGGTTTAAGGATCCAAATGATGAGTGTAATAGCCCGAGTTTTAATCATCCTTAATTAAATAATAATTACGTTTTATTAACTTGATTACGAGATTATGAGTTTTGTTATTCAATTCGGAAAATATAAATTTTATAGTAAGAACGATTTTATGAACTATATAACTGGTATTGTTAGTATGCTAAATTATTTCGTTTCAGGGTATCTGGAAATGATAAAGAGTTTTAGTAAGTCAAATTTCATTAATACGAGTTAAAAGAAAATTTATCTCTATATTGTACTAGTGTATAAAGACAGACTTGTGAGGTTTGATTAATCAAATTTACAAAATCAAGCTTAATAAATACAATCCGCAAAAAGCAGTAAACCCCCAACACTTATATTAAAAAAAAATCATCAAACCCTCACTTCTCTGGTTCTCTCCCCCTCAAGGCTCAAACCACTGCATCTCTCGAACACCACACCCCCTTCCCTCCTTCCTGTTTTTGACTTCGGCGACCACATACGGTGGTCTGAGACCGCCACCCAACTCGTCCTTCCTCTTTCTTACGGTGGTTTCCTGTTCGACCATCCTCTCCTTTGGGTGCACGGTTGTTTTCCCTCCTCTTTGCCGACGTGGCTGGTGCTGCGTGATGGTGTTGGCGATGCTCACAGTGCTCAGGCATCCCTCCACCGCCTCAACGGTGGGGGATTGTGTTTTATTGCTGCTGCTGCATGTTGTTGTTTGGATGTATTCTTGGGTTCATTTGTGTCAATTCACCATTCTTCTCTTGTTCTAATGAGAGCCCAAATACTCGAGGATACTTACAAATGTGGTTGTAGTGAATGAGTATGTAAAATGTGGTTGAAGGATTGTACGAGTTTAATCAGGAATTGGGAATTGGGAATTGTGTGGGACATGTCCTGAAAGTCTTGCAAGCAGTACGTAATAGGGTGACGACCCCAAAGTGTATAGAGCTGTGGAGTAGTCCCTCTCTATTTTTGTGTTTCTTTTCCCCATGTTGTTTAAAGATATTTGCTTACGTATATTAGTTTGCTGATTTAAATTATGTTGTGAAGGATCACGTAATGAAGTTGTCTTTCGGAAAATTTATGGAAATCCTTCAATGTATTTAGTTGTTTAATTTCCCATGATGATTATGTTGGAAAGAATAACTTTGAGACATACGTTATAAATGAGTATACTTATTGAACTGTATATACAAAAGAATTTACGAAAATATTCTCTTTCGGAATTTATTTGAAAAACAACAACAACAATAGCAACTATATAGCTAAATTAAATACTCTTGATGTTGTACTATTTGTCTAAGTCTACAAGGACTTGTTTTAAATTATGTCGAACCATTATGTAGAGGCGTGTATATTAGCTTTATACGTTTTGAAATAATGGCTCCCACGTTATATGTATATCTTGGGCTAAAACATCATACTATTGCTTAAGTATTGATAGATGTCGGAGTATGAGTAAATAACTCATTATAAATCTTTGTGTTGCTTTTGGGGGAATGGGAATTTTCTAATTGACGGTTTGGAACTCTTACTGCGTTCTGGAAGTATGTTGAATGTAAGAGATAGATATGTCAAGGGCCTATAAAGGACTTGTTTTGGATTACGTTAGGACATTTATGATTATCGAATAAGAATGGTTATATCAAAGTATTTCTAGTCCTGTATATATTTAAAAGGACGACACTCCTATTATGGTTATAAGCGTTGGAATCAGGAAGGCCTTTTATCTAAGAATGGGTTAGTTTCAGAGTATGAGCAAACAACTCATGATAAGCTTTTGGGTATGTTCTATGATATATGGATACATAAATTTATATAATTATATGCTTGTACGCACCTACATTTAAGCTAAGTAATTTAGTATAAGAGAACAATTCTGAGACGATCGGAATGACGAAGTAGTATGATGTATTATGACTTTACGAGACGTGTCCTATTCTATAATTCTACTTTGGGAAAGGTTTTACAAGTTATATAAAAGCCTTTATCTAATTTTGGATAATGAGATATTTCTAAATGATTGTTAAAAACCTTGCTGTTTTAAAAAGCATGTTGAATCGGGAAGTATAACGAGTTACTCTATAATATCTTTGTTTTTCAGAAAAGAGTTTTAGCTTAGGATATACGCCAAAGTATAGTATAATATGTTTCTTAAGTTTATCCCTAAAACCCTTACGTGGTATTTTGTAAATTCATTGTTATATTGGAGCTCGTTACTTGAGTTGTGTGTAAATTGTTTTCGAAATCAAAGCCACCTAAAAAGAATTTTAGGTTGGACAATGTGTGCTCAGCTTTCGCTGATTTTGTTCTTAGAACCTGTCCTAGTAGGGCAGATTTCCTTATTGGTGGTTTTACAGGTTTAGTATTGAAAGAGACTAATAGAATGGAGGCGAGATGAACTTCAGAGCTTATGTTATGTATGGAGATTGTGACTACCTATAGGATTGAGATTAAATTCATGTTGTTTTGGTTTAAAAATGTTATTAAAGCGATTTTGTATTGAAGGATTATTCGCTCTGTGAGTTGAGCTAAGTTGTAATTGATTAACTGTAATTTGGACGTTAATTATCATTTACGATGTTAATGATGTTAAGCTAGCAGCTCGGGAAGACCGGGCTGTTACAATGAGACATTTCTAATCCTGCTTGGTTAGAGGACATAAATGCAACTTACAGAATTACACAAGAAAGAGGTATAGTAGTCTTATACTTTGCAATATATTTCATTTAATTGCTAGCCAACTGTGCCCACTGGTTCTCCAACATCTTGTTGTGAGCTATGATGGACTCAATCTGTCCTTGTCAGCTTGTCTATCTTTTTGCATTTGTTGCATCATGTTTCTCATCTCAACCATCATGGGATCGGCAAGAGGCGCTTGTTGAGATGGATTCAAAGGTGGTCTAGAGAAACCAGGAGGAGATTGTTGGTAGTACCTCTAGTTCAATTGTGGTGCCTGTGGTTGTGGTACAGATCATTTAGGACATTAGTGCTGTTGTATGACAGGTTTGGATGATTTCTCAACCCTGGATTATATGTGTTGGAGTATGAGTTGTTTAGTTGATATGATTGAAAGGCTAATTAACTTGTTCGAGCGAACTCCTACACCCATGTGACCAATCTCCAACTATACTACAATTTTCACATAAGATATCAGATGTAGTACCTAAAGCAGCAACACTTGCGGGAGAGGAGAGTTGCATATTGTGTAGGTGACAGCTAAAGTTGTATCACCTAATCAAAGATAAATCCTAAGTCATCTAACAACAGTAGTCAAGGGCAGTAGGTTTTAATCCGCAGAGAGATAGAGTTTCTGAGTTAATTTTCAGACAACCAGCTACTTCAGACAAGATCAGATAGAAATCAACTGAACTACTATTTAGACTAAAGAAAGCAAAATATAAAAATGAGATTCAAACTATGGATTAAAGGTCTAGGGTATTAGTTCGGTCCACCATGCTTATACCAATCAAAAGGATCAAACAACTATCAGAACCTAGGTCAAGAATCAATAGATTAGAGCACTTGTTAAGCTATGGTTAAGACTCAACGCTCATAATTCAACATATGCCACGTATTCACTAACATAATCAGAATTACTGATGTGTACTAGGCCTCTAAAAGTAAGACGGATCTGTGCGAATAATTATTAACCTCAAGCAATCAACGAAACTGCGCAATAACATTAATTACTCAATAAGAACAAATCACACCATAATCAATCTAATCAAAACCTAGAAACTAATATCAATTCAAATATGAGTCATGGCATAAACATGGTTTTCCTCCCTAAATCCCTAGAAATAAGACTACTCAGACATAATTGAATCAACAATAATAAATCTAATATGAAACCCTAACAATTGCATCATGGATGAATTAAATAATCAAATTAAGCAAATAAAGATTAAATAAAGAGATTAAAAGAGAAGAACAATACCGAATGACGGAAAACAATAACCTTTATTGACATCAATCCAAGGTTTAATCACCTTTAGAACTAATCTAAGTGTTTAAACTAAGAAAACTCTCTAAACTAATACTAAATAAAGCTGAAATAAAAGATGTCTCTGAAATATTGAAGTTTAGCTATTTATAATAGCTCCTAAAATCTCATTAAAAACGAATGAAATAAGATAGAAATTCGGCCCCGCGTGCGTACCCTGATCGGGCAATGGACCACCCTATCGGGCCAACACAAAAATTGGTCCAACTTCTTTTCTCTTCCTCCTCAAATATGCAGCAGCAACAACATATTTCTGGGCCACAGCCGATGCTGTCGGACCTTCACTACCCGATCAGGCCATGTACAAAAACAGCCCAGCGCTCCTCATTGCATATGCACAGCAATCAGCAACACTTAGTAGGCCTCGTCCGATCGGACATAGTTCGCCCGATTGCATCGGGTTGGGCCAAAAAGTCTTTGGCTCTTGATTTCCTTCCTTGGCTCAACAACAAATAAAATTATTTTCGCCCGATTGGGTCAGGCCAATCCCGCCCGAACGAGTACGAAACCCTATCACCCGATCATAATATTCTTTGCCCGATCGGGCCATATTCTGCCCCATCAGAATTCGGGTCAACTCCATTGGCTTGTTTTTTGAACGTTTTGGCACTAAATCTTCAAGTTTAGAGGTCTCGGGACCTCTATATTCATCTGTAATGCTTGTGATGACTTCTACGTGCCTCATAACAATTCGTAAAGTCGTGGCTGCTTCCAAATGGCTCGGAAATAAGGAGAAAACTCTCTAAAACCTGTAATTCTGCACTAAAACACAAAACCATGACTAGATACGATAATTAGTATAAAATAGCTCTGAAGAGCTCCATTGACGCACGATTTAGCTCATAAATAAGGGGAAAAGCTCTATATAAATACATGATATCACTGGCTTATTGCTGATGACATTCATTTGTGCAGCCAATAGGGATATAAAATCAATCTCATGCTTGCCACCCTTGCTAGATAGTCCTCGAGGGTTGTCATATTGAGAGTGTGGATAGCCATCTCCTTGATTAAATCATGTGCAACATCAATTTTCAGTTTGCTCCAGAGTCAAGAATAAGTCTCGAGTTGTTCCCCGAACCATTGTAAAATCCCTGAATCAGGAACCATTTTTGTAGACGATGATGGGGACATTCTCTCCGAAGGTCCTTGAATCTTTCCCAAGCCTCATGTAAAGATTCATCATTAATTTGGGTGAAATACGTGATTTGCCTACGCAACCTAGCAGTCTTCTCTGGAGGGTAGTACTTATTGTAGAAAGCTAGGGCCAAGGTATTCCAATGTGTGATCCCAAGAGTGGCTCCATGCATCCCATTATACCACATATTTGCCTTGTCTCAGAGTGAAAATGGGAAAATAATCTCCTTAATCTGATCTTGTGTCACTCCCTGCTGCTTAATACTTGAACAATATTGGCAGAAGTCCTGATAATGTAGATTAGGGTCTTCATTAAGTCCACCACCGAATTGTTTTCTTTCAATCATATTCAACAATGCAGGTTTGATTGCGAAATTAACAGCTTCAACTTCGGGCATTTGATTACTCTTGGGAAGTTCAGTCAGGGAGGGCTGGGAAAAGTCAGTAAGTCTTTGAGCCATCTCTGATTCTGTCGGAGTAATAGAAACAATGTTGCTAGAATCAGAGTCAGAATCCAAGGGAGCATCTTCCCTTGAATTATCTCGCAATTGTCTAAAGAAGTTCTTCTGTGTATGAAACGATCTTTTGATTTCAGGATCAAATGGGAGGCAATATGAACTCAAACTCCTGTACATAGACGAACTAAAGGATAAAAAATTAAGAGAATGTGTCCTAAAGAACAAGTGTTCTCTGAGACGGGAATATATAGTCTTGACTCTAAAACAATTATAGAAAATGGAACAAAATTGTCTCCTCGGCAATGGCGCCGAATTTTGACAGGATAAAGTCGTATCACCTAATCAAAAGTAATCCTAAAGTCCTCTAACAAACAGTAGTCAGGAAAGTAGGGTCGAATCTACAGATAAACAATGTTCTTTTCCTAATGGTCAGTCAAATCTAGATTATAGGGAACGAGTGTTTGTGGTAATTATACTAAACTAGACGATAACTATATCACGAATATAAATAATAAAGAGTCTTGGGTATATGTTCACCAATGAACAATAATTAGGAATGAAACACAACAATCAATAATGAATAATGTAGTTAAATAGGTTAATTTTCTCTCTCGAATCAAAATCAACCATAAAATGTTATTAACAGGCTCTCGCAATTATTAATACCAACTCTACCTATTGAAACTAGCCTTAATATCAAGTTTTCACCTCTCGGCACATAACCTAATATTGCAATACTAAAACAATCAAAGCTGGCCAAACCAGATTGAATAGAGATATTAAATTCAATAGGAATCGACCTACATCATCAAAAATCAATACTTTATAGACGTCCCTTCATAATTGATCATGGATTCCCTTAAACCCGAGAAATTGACTACTCAATTATAATTGGTGAAAACATATTCATAATGAAATAAACAGACGTGAATTAACAGACAAGGATTGAATATGAATAATAAGAGAAGATAAAAAACACAAATTGTAGAATCAATCTTGCAAAATCAAAACTTCTATTGAAAATTCAATGTAATTGGGGAAAAAGTAAAATTAGGGTTTTTGAGTAATTGAGAGCAAAAGAGTTCTAATCTAAAAATGAATTAATGATAGAAAATAAGATAGAAAAATAATATAATTCCCTTGAGTCCTTATACCTTTTTTTTTGGATAACTAAGAGATTATATTGCACAAGTATGAAAATCATTACACCTATTTCTTTAGGAAATGGCATACCCTTCCAAGAGAACAAACTCTATAGCTTAGCCAACAGGCTTTACAAAGTATATATCCACAACTTGTCAGATGTATTGTACTTCCTATGATAAAAAAAAAACGCTAATCTATTAGCTTTAAATAAGCCTTTAATCTCCTTAATTACATTGTCACTATGTAATACTTTCTCTTCCCACAAAGGTGTGTTCCTCACTCTCCAGATCATGCAAAAAGCAGCTCCAATCACAAATTTCACCACTTGTTTCTTCATTTTAGAAGCTTTATAGCTCTTCTAAGCCAAGCTGTCCATTACGCCAGAGATCTTTCTTTCCATGTCAAACCAATCCATCTCAAAACACTAGCCAGGATCTGCTTGTTGTAGGAGCATCTAAATAACAAATGTGCATGATCCTCTGTCACCTCACCACAGATTAAACACATATCATCATTACAGACTCCAAATCTATACAATTTAGACTTAGTTTGTAATCTCTCCTTAATAGCAAGCCAGGAGATAAATCTGTGTTTAGGAATAATAAATCTATCCCAAATTGCACCACACCATCTAACTTCAGAGAGTCCATGTATAGAAGTTGCTTTATACATTTTCTGAATAGAATATCCAACATCAAGAGTCCATTGAGCCATATTCAAACCAACCAATTGTGTCTTCACCTTGCATATGTATTTAACTGGCCAACTTGCAGCAACAAGAGCCTGAAACTCCCAACAAGAACTCTCCTTGTAATATACTCCATGCATCCATTTAACCCACAAACTTTCCTTCTTGCTACCAATGTGCCATATAAGCTTGTCTATAGCAATTTGATTCCATAGCCTCAAGTTCCTGATTCCCAAACCTCCATACTTCTTGGCTGTGCAAACATCATCCCAATTAACATAGCTTCCTCTACAAGAATTACTCATACGATGCCATAAGTAATTCCTGCATATATAATTGACTTTCTTAACAACAACATTAGGCAATAGGAAAATTTGAGCCTAATAACAGCAGATGCTCAATAAAACAGAATTTACTAGTTGCACTCTCCCTGCAAAGGATAAGTGCCTACTACTCCATGTCTGAATCCCGACTGTCATTTTTTCTGTAAGCATATCACAATCTGTAGATGAGATCTTCTTATCATTAATTGGAACCCCTAAGTATCTAAAAGGGAAATCTCCAATACAGAAACTTGAGATATCTCTCAATCTAGCAATCTCAGAATCCACCATACCAGTTGTGTATAAAGCAGATTTATGATTATTAGCTGCCAAAACTAAAGTCTCTGAAAGTAACTTCAATCCCTAGAGGAGCAGATAAGCAAACTTTATATCACCTTTGCAAAAGATCATACGATCATCTGCAAAGCAAAGATGGTTTAGCTGCAGGCTGGAGCATCTTGGATGAAACTTGAAATCTTCCAGATCACCAACATATCTGAGAATTCTGGTCAAATAATCCATACACAAGACAAGGATGAGAGGAGACATAGGATGTAACACCTCAAAATTTCACTCTAAATTTTCCGCGTTTAACCTGCATTATTTAATTAATTTCCTTTCCGTTTTTACTATTTTTCACTTATTAAATATTATTTTTATAGATAATTATTGAAAATCATGTTTAAACTTTATTCAAATTTTATATTTATTTTTATGTTGTCAAAATAATTTTTGTGAAAATTATTTACGAAGATTGGAGTTTTAATCAATTTTATCTTCGATTTTGCCCAATTGTTTGATAAAAACGATAAAAATGATTTTATTTAATTAATTTAAAATCTAATATTTTATTTAATTAAAAAAATACTATTTTGTGTTAATAAAATCTGATTTTCGGATTTTTGTGATATTTAATTATTTAAACTCCAAAAGAATTACATTTTTGGCTTTTATCTTTAAAAATTTTGACCTTGGAGCCCAAGGGAACCACTTGCATGAATGTGGACTGATTTTTGGGGGCACGTTCAGCAAATTTTCTGCACAAGCAACCCCTCCTTTGACCCTACTTGTAGCCCCTTTAACCCTATGGTCAAATTCCTTTATTTACTTAAGTTTTGGGCAAAAATATTTCATTACTCAACCTCCTTCCACCATTTTGGCTGCTGTGAGCTTCCCCTCTCCTATCCCACTGATTTTCTTAATCTCCTTAAATTTTTAAGAATTTTGAGCTTTGGAAAAATTATTATTGAATTTACAATGTTGTTTTCATCAATTTCCTATTTATTTCTACCAATTCTACTCCAAATTCTAATTCTAATTTTTGGTTGGGATAATTTTAGGAGGTGAAGCAGTAGAGTTAGAGCTGGTTGAAGAGGAAGGATCTTAGCTCTTGTTCTCTTATTATTCCTATTCGATTTTCCACCGAAATTGAGGTGTAACTAGCTTTAATCCTGGTTTAATTTTGATTACTAAGTTAATTAGAGTAAATTATATCTATTATAGTAGAAATATTTATATTAATATTTGGTATGAATTATGTGAATTTATTTGAATTATATTTGAATTTTCGGATTTATTATGAATTAATTAGTAATTATGAGTTTTAAATTACATATGTGTATATTTGAGTGTATAAATTATATTTATTGATTATATATGTATGCATGTCGAATATATGATTTATTTGAAATATATATGTGCTCTTTCATGTTAAAAATTGGTTGGTATTATTTTATTTGAATTATGGTAATTAATTTGTTAATTGTGCAATTATTACCGAAAGTATTTTTGTGATGTAAATTAAATCTATTTTATGAAATATTTTCTATATGTACGAAAATTAGTTAAACTACTGATATTTATTATTTAAATTAATTATTTTATGATATTGATTAATTTACTTGGCTTGTTGTGTAAATAGGTTGAACTATTTATCGGTTAGTAAAATTGTTTTATTCGAAAAACTATAAACTTTAGTTTATCCTTTTAAATCAAAATAAAATTGATAATATTTAGCTAAAACCTCCTTATTTCGTGCCTGTATTGATTTAAAATAATTTAGATTATTATTATATAATTTAATGGTTTAAATTCAAAATTATTGTTTAATAAAAACCTAATTGCCGAAAATCCTTAGTATTTTCAGAAAAATGGAAGCAACTTTTAGACCATTTTGAGAGGTTATTTGAGGTTAAATTTACATTATGAAGTGATTTTATTATAGAGAGTTTAAGGAAAATTATTGTTTTCATTTTTGATTGAACTAAAGTATGTAGATTGATAATTAATAAACAATTCGTTTGATTTCTTGGATATTTTATATTAGTTTCAAACTATATACTCCCTCCGTTTCTTTTTGTTTGTCCTACTTTTTCATCTTTCCTTATATGGCAAAATTATATCACCCATCTACCTCTACTTTATCACTTTTTTGTCCCACATGTACCTTAAAAGTTTCTCTCACCTATTTTAACTATCACATTTATTATAAAATAAGTGGACTACTTACTTGTTGTCCCCACCCACATGCATATGACATTATCTTTCTTGGCATTTGGAGCTACAGTAAATGGGACAAACAAAAAAAAAGGAGGGAGTATTAGCAATGTTGTTGAGTTGACATCAAGTTGGATTAATTCCACTTATGCCAATAAATACAAGGTTTGTGTATTTTGGATTTAATATAATTTTCAACTTATATATTTTCAAACCAAATGTTGTTAAGTTGACATTAAGTTGGATTAGTTCTACTCATGCCAATAATACAAGATTTGTATGTCCTAGATTTAATATAATATCCAAATTATATATCTTCATACCAAATGTTGTTGAATTGATATTAAGTCGGATTCGTTCCACTTATGCCAATAAATCAAGATTTGTGTATTTCGGATTTTAAATATAATTTTACTGGAATCTCATGTTTACTATTACTATTATATGGTTTTATCCTATGGTTGAAAGGATTTTTACTTTGTACTGTGCTGGGTATAAAGTGTGTTTTGAGATGATGTTTACCTTGTACTGTGCTGGTTACAAGTAACTGCTGATTTTTACTTTGTGTTGTGCTGGGTACAAAGTAATGCTGGTATGATTTTTTATTTTGTGCTGTGCTGGGTACATAGAGTTGCTGAAATGATATTTTATTGAGTCAAAAAACCATGTGCTGAGCTGGGTACATTGGTTGTTTTGTTGAGGAAGAGAAATCCTATGGGCTGAGATGGGTCTTTGGTATGAACTGTCACTCTAGTGTGAGCTAGCACTAGGGCTTAACTTGCGTACCTAGCTGGGTACGTAAGACCACATGGTTTTAGTCGTCGTCCAGTGTTAGGTTGTGCTGAGATGGGAGATGGGTGCGTTGAAACTAGCACTGGGAGTTCTAGCAAAGCTCAGACATAGGTGTGATCGTACACTAAGCTGGTTGTGTGTATCCTAATACTTTAACCATGTTGGATCGTTGGTGGTTTTATGTCCATCCACTTACGTTCAGTTCTCCCCTCAACGTTGTTGATGTGATGATATGTGATGATGCGACATTGTGTGAAGTATTGAGTTATCATTTTGGAAATGTATTTAAATTTGGAAAATGAGTCTATTTTGATAAAAATTATTGCAGTCGTATTTTGAAGAAAATCATGTGAATTATGGTGTCATTGTTGATGTTTCTGTTATCCTGTGATTGAGCTACGAATACTATAGCTGATGTGGATTATTGTAATTAGCTTATTGAATCTTACTTAAACTGGGAGGACTGCTAGTTGCTCCCCACTGATTGTGGACCCCATTTATATATATTTTGCAGGTAAAGAAAGCTGATTATTTGGGTGGTTTAATGGGCTAGAGTGAGAGATAGGATTTCATGCTTTTGTTTTATTTCGTCTTTTGTTATCATTTCTTACTTACTATCATTTCAGGATTTCATCATTATATGATGACTTGGGTTGTAAGAGGCTTATGACCTCACTTTGGATAATATTTGAAGTATGATTTTCTATTAATGAAATTAGACACCCATGTTTGAATTAGCAGGTGACACTCCGATCAACAGTATTTCCTCTACTGTTTATTATTTTATTATTTTATTTTATCGGGGCTGTTACATAGGATCTCCTTGTCTCATGCCCTTCTGAGCTGGAAAATACCCTTCTGTCCCTCCATTAATAACAAGAGTGATGCATGGAGTAGTAATACAAACCATAATTACTTTCACAACATGGGTAGCAAAATTCAGAGCAACTAACAGATTTTCAACAAAACCCCAATCTACTGAGTCATAAGCCTTTTTTAAATCAATCTTCATTAAAATCCTTGTTTTTTGCTGCTCCCTTTTATAGTATCTTAGGATATCTTGACAAACCAGAACATTATTGATAATTTGTCTACCGGAAACAAAACCACCCTAATTAGGTGCTACTTATTCAGGAAAACACTATTCAGCTTACAACATATCAGTTTTGTAATAGCTTTGTAAATCACAGAAAAATAACCTATTGGCCTATAGTCTCCAACATTAGCATGACTCTTAGTTTTTGGCACAAGAGTTATAGGAGTTGAATTAATTTATTTTAAGATCTTACCAGACCTACACAAATCTTGGACTGCAACTACTACATCTTCGCCAATGATATCCCAGCTTTGCTTGAAAAAATAGCTATTAAAGCCATCCAAACCAAGGGCTTTGTTATCAGGAATTGAGAAAAAAAACTCCTTTAATATCAGCAGTAGTGAAATTCTATTGTAGTCTGGATTGTTGATCCTCTGTCAGCACTTGGTATAATATTTTCATATAGAGTTTTTCCCTTCATTCACAAGCTAAATTGTGCGGTATTGACGCTCTTAGGAGCCATCTATGCTAACTATTTCGATATAGTTGTGGTTTGTCTGTTTTCTAACCTTTTGCAGGTTTAAGGAAAATACTCCCTATTTTCTGTCATTTTGACCACCAAACTGTAGCGGGAGAAGTTATGAGGCATGTAGGAGGTCTCGAGATTGTATTCGAGCTCCTTTTGAAGAAAAATTATTGAGAAACTTAGCGTCTGAAGCCAAGCACAAAAGCTGTCCAGGAAATGCCTCCACCTGATGGTATCGGGCAGCTGTTGCCCGATCCCATCGGGTGGGATTTTACTTGGTTATTTTGCTAGTTTTGAGGACTTTTGAAGAATATTATTGGCCTGATGGCATCGGGTAGCCTTGCCCGATCGGGTGTCAGTGTTGCGGCCCCAATCGGGTGGACCTTACCCGATCCCATCGGGTGGACGTATTAATTTGGCTGCTGAAATGATGTTCCTAGACACGATCGGGCGGCCCTTTGCCCGATCGGGCAGAAGACACGGAGGGGCAATTTTTCATTTTTTCTGTCTTATCTTATTTGCTTTCTTAGGTTATTATAAATACTTTTGAGTTTATTTTTAAATTCATCTTTTATTATCTTAAACACTTAGAGAGATTTTTAGAGTTTTTTCATTAGTTTCATCATTGTAGAGGAGATCAAACATTGGTTCAATTCAATTAAAGTTATTGCTTTTTGTCAATTGGTAATCTTTTCTCTTATTGCTTTGTTATTACTTCTTAATTGTTCTAGTTTAATTGTTGATTATTTCATGATGCAATTATTAGGGTTTCTTATTAGTTTTGTCATTGTTAGTTTAATCATGTCTGAGGAGATCCCTTTCTAGGGTATTAGAGAGCAAAGCCATGTTTATACCATGATCATTGATTAGACTGTTATTGACTTCTAGGGTTTGATTAGAGAGATTGTGGTGTGATTTATTCTTGATTAGTAATTAATGTTAGTGGCCAATTTCATTAATTGCTTCTAGTTAATAGTTGTTCGTACAGACCCGTCTTACGATTAGAGGCATAGGACACACCAGTAGGTCCGATTACGTTAGTGAACAAGCGGCGTATGTTGAACTATGACCGTTGAGACTTAACCATTGCTCAGCACATGCTCTAATCCCTCGACTCTTGACTTTGGTTTTGATAGTAGTTAACCCTATTTAATTGGTATAAGCATGGTGGACCGAACTAATACTCTAGTCTTTTATTCCATAGTTAAATCTCAGTTTAATTCCCATTTCTCTAGTTTAATTATTAGTTCAGTTAATCATATCTGATTTCATCTGAAGTAGTTATTTAGTTGAATATTAACATAGAAACTCTGTCTCCCTGCGGATTCGACCCTGCTTCCCTTGACTACTATTGTTAGAGGACAGTAGGAATTATCTTTGAATAGGTGATATGACTTTAGCCTATCAGCACTTCACCTTTAGTTATGATTCTCTGATCCGCCCTATAATTGCAATTGTCTCTGTGCCGAATAGTTGTTTATAGAAGTCCAGAAACTCTTCTATAATTTCACTACGAGAATAATCCCACTCACCCCTTTTATTTTTCACAAAATTGATTCTATTCTGAATTCTTCTCATCTTTATGCTTTGATGAAAAAACTTAGTGTTGTCATCCCCCTCATTCAGCCATAATAGTTTTGCTTTTTGAGCTAGAAAGGCGGCTTGAATGTTTTGAGCTACAGGAATCTCTTTCCTAGCTTCCCGTTCCACATAAGAAAGCTCCCTATTCAAAGGATCCAAGTGCAGTCTTTGTTGAGCTTCTTTCAAAGCGTTCAAAGCCTTGACATAATTCACATTCACAACTCCAACTTTGTCCCTGTTGAAAACTTTCAAATCAGCCTTCAGTTGCTTCAACTTTTGAACCACAACAAACATTTTAGATCCAGCAATAGAACTCTGCCAAGCATTCCTAACAAGAACTTTAAAGCCTTCAAACTCATACCATATGTTATGAAATTCGAAAGATTTCTTTCTAGGACAGTCTGGAAAGAAGTTCAAAACTAAAGGGCAATGATCAAACTCCCCTTCATCCAGAATAAGAACTTCAGCCAGAGGCCAAGCATCACTCCGTTTCCCATTACCAAGAACTCTGTCAAGCTTTGAAAACACCCTATGATCCCCACCATGATTATGTGACCAAGTACAGAAGTGGCCAGAAGTTTTGAGCTCTTTCATACCACAATCATTCATACAACCTCTTATATCTTGAATATCTCTAACTCTGACAGGCTCTCTAACCCTCTCATCTATAGCCATAAGAGCATTGAAATCTCCAAGAATGATCCAAGGGACATTCACATCATTCAAACATCTAAGATCTTCCAACAACACCACTCTAGCTGCTGCTTCATTAAAACCATACACAATAGTGCAATAAAATCTGTTTTGTGCACTTGTTGTGATGATCCCACAATGAATAAGTTAACTGGTCCTTTTCAGAATTGAAACCTGAAAAGCTGCAAGATGCAAGCCAACAATGATTCTGCCATTCTTGTGCCAAGCATTATTTGAAGTAAAACACCAATTAGGACACACATTAAGGTACAAATCACCTAGTTTAGGGGACTTGACCTTTGTTTCAAGGAGCCCAAACAATCTGATATTGTGAGATAAGATGAAATTCTTCACCTCCCTCTGCTTCTTCAAACTGTTCAGACCCCTTACATTCCAACTTAAGATGCTATCCATTAACATAAGGAGGCTTACCCTCCTTGTCAATTTCAATAACAAGCTCATTGACACATTGGTCAGTCTCCAACAACACATCATCTTTCTCTATAGCCAAAACATCAAAAGGGTTACGAATAGCAACTGATTGAATTTCACACTGTGCAGCTTCTTTCTGCTGAGCTGATTTCTTCCTCTGAACAACTTGAAACCCCTCATCATCAACAACAACCTGCTTCTTCACCACCCAAACTCTTTTTTCCTTCTTAGGCTTCTTGCATTGAGAGCTCTCATGTCCCAAACCTCCACACTCATCACATTTGATTGGTTTCCACTCATATTTCACCTCTTGAGATATTATAGCTCCTAATTCATTTTCAAATTCTATCCTGGCAGGAAACACATCATCAATATTCACCTCAACCATCACTCTAGCAAACTGTAATTTCTCCTTCAAGAGTGTATCCTGATCTAATTTTATAGGAGTGTCAATAAGTTCAGCCAATTTGAACAAGGACTTTTGCCCCCAATACTTAGAATCCAGTCTATGAAAATGAATCCAAATAGGTAGTTGTTTAACATCCTCCTTCTGTAAATTGATTTCAGAGCTTCATGGTTTAACCACAAATGGTTTCCCATCAAAGAACTGATATCCATTTGCTAAAACACCATCCCTGCTTTCAATCGATTTCAATCTAACCAAAATTATTCCTCTACCAACAGAAACAATCTTATCAATATCAAATTCCCCCAAATTATTTTAATGTACCCTTCCATATCATGATAAGGTGGATTAGCTCCTATAACATAGCAAATAACAGAAGATTGCCAATACTCTACCTCCTTCTTAATGTCATCAATCTCAATTTTAGCTCGTTTTGTTGAACGACTAACCACATTTCAAAAATCAGAATCTAAGTTCCGAAACTGAGGGTTACTTGGATCCTCCACCGGTAATCGTCTCTGTGTCTTCTTCATTATTGACAACCACTCAGTTAGATTACTCTTGCTCGGATTTTTCAACTTAAGCTCCGCAAGTGAAACTTCATGTGAAAGGGTGATCCCTTCTTGAGGTGTATTGATATGTAGCACAGAACTCCTAATATTTCATCTACAGACTTCATCTTCTTCGCATCCATTGATTGAGGTTTCCTTATGCTCTAGATTAAGCTAATTTAGAAGCTCTTGCCATGGCAACGGTTACATGAGAACTGAGAGAGTTTCTTTTTCAAGAAATTTCTTGGGCAATAATGTTGAGTTATACCTTTCTATTTCCTGAAATAACTAGATAAAAGAGCCAAAAATCGTGAAAAGATAAAGCCTTAATTGACTAAAGTTACACGGAATAAACCGCGCCCGCGGGTTTTCATCCTGCAAAACATTGCCAACTCGCGAAGACCATATCTCACAAACTAGAAGTCACTTTAGGCCGTGTAATATACCGTTGAAAATCTCTTCAAGTCTAGTTTTCAACCCCACTAGAATCACTCAATTCTGACCATTGGATAAAGAGTTATGAGCAAAAGAGTACACATGACTCGATTTTTTCTATACTTCTTTTAACATATTTTCGCTATGTTTTGGGTTGCAATCTAACTCGAAGATGTCCTTTGCACTTCGCATTCGACGTAGCTTCTTCCTATATGCTCCTCATGCTTAAGCTTGCCCAATAATACTCCAATTGTGTTCTCAATACCTGAAAATCATCAAAAACACTGAAAATACACACAAGAGTAATAATTTCTCAACTTAAGTAGCTATATGCAATTATGAACTAAAGTGAAACTAAATGATCGTAAAATACAACCTAAATGCATCATGAAAAACCTATATCAATATGACTCTTCAATAAGGCCTTTGGGAGGAGGATGCCACTAATATTGAGATAACTAGGACACCAACGAAGGGTAAGGGGGTGAAAACCCAATATTTTGGTCAAGGAATTTCTTAATTTTTCACTCTTGGTAAATATGTGTCGTGCGAAATAACATCTTGTTTGGGAGAAAGTGTTTTTAGTGGAAGACTATGTTATTACGTTCTTTTCAAATGCTCCAATGAGCCATAATAAATATGGGAAGAGCTTTTGATAATTAGGTTGATTGTTGTAAGGTGGCTATTGGTTGCACGAATGTAGGCCATAACCACCACGTTGTAGCCGTTACTCCTTGATGTGCGCCAATCATCCCATAATTGGTTAGCCCTCCCTCCATGTTCGTAGGTTGCTGTTGGCAGTTAGATATTCATGGGCATAATTGGTTCCTACACTTTTTAGATTATAGAAACTGACTTAGCAGTGAGTTTCTTGACCTCCTAGATTCTAGGAACAACCTAGATGGGCAGTTTCTCTCTTCATGCGCATGATGATTGTGTTTGTTACACAAGATTTGACTCGTTTAAATATGAATAAAGTACATCAAAAATACTCCATCTAATATCATGAAATTTTATTTTATTCAAAATAATATTCTATACTATTAGTTTAATTCAAAGCAAATAATAACATATTTATTTGAGTGCGTACAATAATTAGTTTAAATAACTTGACTAGGTTAAACTCTTAACCATTTCTCTACAAGTTAAACCTAAACTAATTAGTAATTAAACACATAAAATGATAAAAATGATTTACATACATTTTCATATAAAGTCTTAAAATATTATTTGTCATCATTAAAATAAGGAATACAACAGACATGGAGATGAAGGAGACAAGTGTTAAGATTTTGGCTTAGAACAACTTTTCCAAAAATATGTGACTAAGTCCAAATATTCCTAGTGATAGAGCACAAAAAATGATTCATTGATTCAGGGTGCTGAAGCGGTGAAGACCGGGATATCAGAATGTGTCTTGTGGCTAAGAATATGTCTTTTGTGAGGGAGATCGTTAAGAAAAAATTGCAGCAGAAATTTTTTATTGTGAAAGTATTGGGTCAGACCGTCTGACGTATTGTTTACTGTCAGACGGGCTGAGCCCAATACATCTTCTCTCTCGCAACAACACCACTCTCTGCTTCACTTTCCTCACTCACTTTTTCTTCTTCACACAAGTGGTCTGCAACTCACCATTTCCTTCATTTCCGTCAAAAACTAACACACTCTCTGCTCCATAGTAGCTGAACCAACGCCATCCATTCGCCATTGCAGATTCTTCTCCGCAAATGCAATCTCTTCTTTCTATGTATCTCATACAAACTAATTTCTCTCTCTTTTGATTGTCTGAGTTTGGTGTGAATGTTGTGATATGAAGTAGGAATGAATTTGGTTTGAAGTAGGAATGAAGATTTGAAGTTTGGCGTGAATGGTGTCTGCCTGTCTGGTATGTTTGGTATGGTTTGGTCTATCTGTTATGCAACTTGTTTAATTTAGAACTTAATTTTTTTCATTTACTTAAGTTTTGCTTTTAGTTAGTTTTTTTTGTTTTTTTTTTGTTTTAGTTAGTTGTTAAATGAAAGAATAAGAAAACTAAGTGAGAGGATAATATAAGTAACTGAAAACTAAGTTACTTTCATTTAGAACTTATTTTATTTCATTTACTTAAGTTTTGTTTTCAGTTAGAATAAAACACGTAAATGAAACAATAAGATAAGTAACTGAACTTAAAAGACATCCAACTGAAAAAAAGATCAACTGAAAAAAAAATTGAAACCAACTGAACAAAAATTGACACCAACTGAACAAAAATTGACACCAACTGAAACAAAAATGAAACCAACTGAAACAAATGAAACTAACTGAAAGTCGTCCGACTAAATGTTATGGTCAGACGCGTCTGACCCAATACCTTCTCTTTTTTATTTTGGACAGGATGTCTAGTTGCCGAATACAGGCAAACTACCATTTTGAGGAATAAGAGAATGTAGCATTATGAGCCAGCGAAGTAGTTGATTTAACTGAGAAAATACTAGAGGAGGTAAGGCCCCAGCATGGGATGTCACTTTGATCGGTGGCAGAGGAAGGCCTTGTATAATAGCACAAAAGTGGGCAGGAAAAAGAGAAGCAAGAAGGTGTGAATTACGAGCCATATTTGGGTTAATTAGGTCTCCAACTAGGGATGAAAATGTGGTGGGTCTGACCAGACCCAAATTGAACCCGGACTCATTGGGTCTAGTATTTTCATAACTAGAACCCAGATCATTTGGATCTGATGGGTCTATGGATCATTAATGGCTCCTTTTGAATATCAAATTATTCCATTTTTCATCTAATAAATTTGTTTCGCCTATCTTATAGGTTCGTGCGAGCATGGTTAAAGTTTGTATCTCAACAATTAACAAAATATACCTCATAAAATCTTAACTCAACTTACATCATTACATGTCTTAAATGGAGTCACAACTACTCTTAAAGTTATAATTCACAAGATAAAATATATAAATGGATCTGTGGATCGGATTTGGACAGGGTTTGAGTCTGATATATTTAGACCCGAACCCAAACCCTACCCATAGCCTATGGGACCCAGACCCATTGGGTCTAAAAACGTTGGACCCGGACCCTTATAAATAGGTCTGTGGGTCTGCTTTTGGATCGGCTCCAACACCCATTGCCATCCCCGCCTGCAACCATAAGTTTCAAGTTTGTAACACTATAAACATAAGTTCGAATACGTTTCAATAAGTTCAAATAAGATAAATTTTAGGAAAATCCGAAATAATATTTCACAAAGTGCACTAGAAAATCAAGAGAGTTACACATTAGCTCAAAGTTCGGGTGACCCGACCCACAAAAAATTAAAATGGGGGCGGCCTATTAAGACTCCCCTAGCCCCCATAATTATTGAAGCAGCTTTGCCTCTCTAAAACCCTTGCAAACCCACCCTCCTTTTCCTCCTTCTCTTCCAAGTTCCAACTGGTTTGGTGTGGTAACTGGTAAGCGTCCCTTTCTCTTTCTCCTATACAGTTTCCTCCCTTATGCAATCTTTATTCCTTCATAATATAATCTGCTCCTTTTTGTTTTGTTTCGTTTCGTTTCGTTTTGATTGTTCTTCAGGTTCAGTAAAAACGGGTGATAATTTAAAGGGCTGAAAACATGTTGGTGTTGTTTGAAACTCCTGCGGGGTTTGCCCTTTTCAAAGTTTTAGATGAAGGAAAGCTTTCTCAAGTTGAGGTCTCTACTTCTTTTCCCTTTTTTTTGTTGGGTAATTTCATTTTCCTTTGATGGGTGATTAATACTGTATTTTTGTTTTTGCAGGATTTGTGGAAGGAGTTTACTTCTGTTGATTCAGCTAGAAAGGTATTATTTTTGCTGTTTTTTTTGCATGTTTGGTTTTCTTTTTTGCAACTTTATTGTTGTTCAATTACCTGCTTAAACATTCGCATTTAGTTGTTTTAGTTTATGTAATGGATGTATATTGGGTAAATTTAGCATCATTTGCTTAACTAAGTCGCTGCGAGGGGAATGGTTTGATTTAGAATTGTAGGCGTAAAAGAATATGATTCAATTGGTTGGAGTCAAGGTGGAATGTAGGCCAAAGACGGATCCTATGAGATGTAGTTATATCAACAACAGAATTGATTGTGTTTAGGGGATGGGTTCTAGTTGTCTCTCGCAAAGCGCTTGTTTATCACTTGAACGTAAGCTAAAGCTAGAATTAAGAACTACTAGTTTACTACACCGCTGGCTTTGAATTTTAAAGATTCCATCTCTTCTAAAGATAAGTCTTCCTGAAAGTAAAGGTGCTGGTAAATCATTAGTCTGCATTGAAGAGGATGTCAGGAAGGCTTGAGAAAGGAAAGATTTACAGTACAACCCAGTAGAAGATATAGTGGGAAAGGCTCGTTGAACAAAGAGTGATGATTGATCTGTATTGGAAAAATGGGGATTTGCTAGCAGATAGATAGATATAAATTTCTTGTAGATGTACAATATCTAGGTGGCTTAGGACTAGCTCTGTCTGTATGATGCAGAACACAGTAGGATTCACCTTGAATTGGTTTGTGATGCTGAAAACAAATTAAGGTTTGCCCTTCCGACTTCCGAGTCACTGTTTCTCAGGCTGGCATAACATACATTTGCCTTATGACCCTAGAGTAGGTATGTAGGATAGCATGCTCACACATATTGTGTTAATAATTAATGAATGAACCTAGAATGTGTGACTTTTGTTTAAGTCATATTTTGTCATTTCTGTGCACCTGATGTCACTACACACCCTAATACTTTGATTAAAAAGGGGCCTGCATATGGTAATCATACAATTTGATGTGAATGGTCAACTTAAACCTTATTAGTGTTTAGGAAGCTGCAATCTCTGCATAGTGCATAGAAGCTCAATTTTTTCATAGGCTCTTCATGCCGTTGTCTTTGTCACACTGTTAAATATATCTCAATACCTTGACCACGAGTTAATCATACTTACAATTAAGCTGATCAGTTGCCTTGCTTTTTTAAAAAATACTTCAGGTAGTGAAGCTGAAAGCTTTTGACAAGTTTGAAAATACATCGGAAGCTTTATCAGCAGCTACTTTGTTGATCGACAGCAAACCTAGCAAAGGACTGAGAAAATTTCTGAAAGCACACTGTAAGGGTGACACATTAGCTGTTGCTGATTCTAAACTTGGGAACGCAATAAAGGAAAAACTGGTTGGTTGATATCTCAAGTTGATGTAGTTAATGCATATGTTATTCCAGCAATATAATATGAATTGTATTTTGGCTGTGCATTGCAGCAAATTGAGTGTGTTCACAATAATGGTGTGATGGAGCTAATGAGAGGTTTGAGAAGTCAGTTGACTGAACTCATTTCTGGCCTTGGAGCTCAAGATCTGGCTCCAATGAGCTTGGGTTTATCTCACAGCTTGTCGAGATACAAGCTAAAGTTCAGTCCTGAAAAGGTCAGTGGGGGCTACTAAATTTGTCAGGATTATGAAATTTGTGCTTTTATATATATTTTATCTGTGTCTTTCATATTTCTTAACTCTTGTCTAAATCATGCACCTAATGTTTATGCAGGTAGATACAATGATCATTCAAGCCATTGGCTTGTTGGATGATCTTGACAAAGAGCTTAACACATATGCAATGAGGGTCAGAGAATGGTATGGCTGGCATTTTCCTGAGCTTGCAAAGATTGTACAAGACAACATTCTTTATGCTAAGGCTGTGAAATTGATGGGAAATCGTGTTAATGCGGCAAGATTGGACTTCTCTGAGGTAAATCCTTCCTCACGATTCAACTTCATAATTATGTTGAAAATGTTAATGAAATTGCGAGTAGTAGGACTAGTGGTATCTTATTCTATCAACAAAAAGCCTTTAAGGGCATTGTTCCTTGTTCCCTTACTTTATACCCTGTATTCATGTCATCAACCTCAGTATTTAATATCCACATCTTGGTTCCGGAGCATTGGTATGCCATTTAGTAACTTGTATGTAATAGTCACTGGATGCTCCTTTCTTGGGTTGCAGATATTGCCCGAGGAAGTTGAGACGGCACTTAAAGAGGCTTCCATGATTTCTATGGGAACTGAAGTCAGCGATCTTGATCTAATCAATATCAAGGAACTCTGCGACCAAGTTTTGTCTCTTTCAGAATACAGAGCTCAGTTGTATGATTATCTAAAAAGCAGAATGAACACAATCGCTCCCAATTTGACTGCTCTTGTTGGTGAGCTTGTTGGTGCTCGTCTAATTGCCCATGGTGGAAGCTTGATAAACCTTGCTAAGCAGCCTGGGAGCACAGTGCAAATCCTTGGGGCAGAGAAGGCCCTTTTCAGAGCCTTAAAAACAAAGCACGCAACTCCTAAGTATGGCCTTATCTATCATGCTTCCTTGATTGGGCAGGCTGCCCCTAAACACAAGGGGAAAATATCTCGTTCGCTTGCAGCAAAAGCTGCAATTGCAATTCGTTATGATGCTCTTGGAGATAACCCTGATAACACAATGGGTCTTGAAAATAGAATCAAGGTAACAACAACTAACATACGGAGAAGTGTTTCTGTTCAACCTTTTCCTTTCCCCCTTTTCCTTTTTTTCAGAGAGATATTCTCATATGCCCTTCTTTCATTTCTGTAAACAGCTTGAAGCACGTCTAAGAAACCTTGAAGGTAAAGAGTTGGGCCGGTCTGCAGGATCAGCCAAGGGAAAACCACAAATAGAAGTCTACGACAAAGATCATAAAAGGGAGCACTAATTACCCCTGCAAAGGTATGATACGCTCTTTTATCTCCCTTAGGGCATGCTTGAATTGAGGGTAACGCATTAAGGGGGTAATAAAAACCAAACTTAAGATAACTAAGTCATTTAGAAGTAATGATGAAGGGGATGAAGTGGCGGCAGAGAGGATAAGGTGGTGTTGGTAGGAAGAAAATGGAAAAAAGATTGGAACTATTACCCTCATTACAGGGGTAATAATGACCCACCACCACCCCTAGGTAACTATTACCATCATTTTATCACAATACCACTCTATCCCCTTGCCACCGCCCTTGGTTCACCTTAATTTTCCTTACTTTGACAAAAGCATGCCCTTAGGGTCCATTTTCTCCCCCTTAAAGGTAAGTTAATTAAGTTCAAATTCAGGTAAAAGTGAACTAATCACCTCTCTTAGGGTGCACTGAAGATAGAAAAAGGCCCTTTTATTGCCTTCATTGCTGTGATAATCTGTGAAACTAATACTACTTCCTTTCTGTTTGCAGACTTATAATCCTGCAGCTGATGCTATCCTTGGTAAGAAGGATGACAATGTGATGCCAATTATAAAGGTGGTTGATGATGGTGCAGAGAAAATAAAGAAGGCAAAGAAAGAAAAGAAGGAGAAAAAGAAGAAGGGCTCTGTTTCGGAGGATGGTGTAGCTAACGGCGGGGATGAAAATGTGGAACCTGAAGATGAAAAGACCGGCAAGAAAGAGAAGAAGAAAAAGAAAGATGTTCAACCAGAAGTAGATGGCGAGGAGATGACGACGAAAAAGGAAAAGAAGAAGAAAAAGCAAGCTGATAATGAGGAAAGTGTCGAAGTAAGAGAAAAGGATTCGAAAAAGAAGAGAAAGCATACAGATGTTGGTGAGGAAGCTGAATCTGTGAGTGAGAAGAAAGAAAAGAAAAAGAAGAAAAAGAAGAGCAGCGAGGATTAAGATAATTGCGGTGAATTCGGGCAAAGCTTAAAATTTTTTGCCACCTTCAGCCAGGAGATGATTTTTTTCGTTTGTAAAAATTTGGTCTTTGCTGAGGTTTAGTAGGCTTATCATTTGTTAGAGTTAGTCATCTTCTCCTTGTATGTGAAACAGTGAAAGAATGTTTGTTCAAGATGAGATTTCATCATCTTTGACTGTAGCCATTGTGATGAAATTTTTAGGTGTCAAAGTTGAAATAGGGAGAAAAATGATGATCTTAATTATGCTGGTATGTTACCATTTTATTGTCATACGTTGATTTGGTTGTTTATTTGTTACTCGTAATTGTTGTCATGTAAACTTTACATCTGGTGCAGCAAGAAGAACAATCACACAAGGACAATTTTGAACAAAAACCAGAGCAACAAAGAAAATAAAACAAAGATGCTGTACATAAAACAATTGCTTTAAGACAGTAATCAAAGTGGATGCCTTACCAGGAGTACAGAGTTAGGTTTTCAAATGGAGAAAGAGAAGTAAGGTTTTCAAAAAAAAATAAAAAATTAAAGTTGACTATAAAAACAAACAAAGGCTTCATCAATGAGGGATGGAAGCATGGAACCTCTACTCATCTTGCTAATTTAGCAAAATTTCTTGGGATTACCTCGACGGTGATGTTTGGTAAGTGATATTAATTGGTGAGAATGCTAATAAAATCATGTGCGATTTGGTAGGAAAATCACCACTCAATATCATAGTGATGAAATAGCATCTCCAAACATGTGATATCATCTACGTCATTTTCTTTCTACTCGTTACTACATTTCATAAGATGATAATGACATGTTACCAACACAAGTTTGATAGTGCATAAACATTACGATGGACATTGATATGATACTCCAAATACAAATCTATGCTTAAATGCATTATTATTACTAGTATTTATTACCATATACCACATAGGTCATGAGTAAAAACATTCAACAAATGATACTCACAATTCAAGATTGGAATTAAGGAGTATAAAACTGTAAATTGTCTTGTCATAATAGTTGTTTATTCTGTCACTTATCTGGGGTTCAAATCCCGACCTTTGATAATAGAAGTAGATAAATGGTCAACTCTTTATTAAGTAAACACCCTAAATAACGAAAATGTCACACTACTAGCGGTAGTTAAACTTAAAACTCTAACAATAGAAAATATCAGTGTTGTTAGCGATAGTTAAAGTTAATACTCTAACAATAGATATCACTGCTTAGACAACCTTAGTTTAAAAAGAAAATGATCCATTAAACTAAATGATCCATTCGACATCTATTTTCTCTTTAAGGTGTCTTAATTCATATCTTTTCTGATGGCATGATGATAAACGTCATTATGAAAGGGTCACGCTTTGTGATTTGTAGGTAAAATAGGGGTCACGTATCAATTGTGTTTGCGAATTCCAACTTAAGCTTGTGCTTTGCTTTCAAAGACGGGTATGTGGGAACCAATACTCTAACGGCTTAATTGCCCAAAAAAAAAGGTGTTACTAAACATAGCGTGTATTTATCATCTCACAGCCCGTATTTTATAGTAAATTGTCCAAAATACCCTTATTAAATATAATTATGTCCGGTTTTTTATAAAAAAAATCCAAAAAAAAAATTATTTTGTAAAAAGTAAAAAAAAATTTGAATTTTCACGGAACCGGATGGAGTTTCCGGTACCGTGTACCGAAAAGTCAATCCGGTACCGTAAAAATCCATTTTTTAAAAAAAAATTCAAAAAAAAAAAAAAATTTTAAAATTTGAATTTTCACGGAACCGGATTGACTTTCCGGTACCGTAAAAATCCATTTTTTTTAAAAAAATTGAATTTTCACGGAACCGGATTGACTTTTCGGTACCGTGTACCGGAAATTCCATCCGGTTCCGTCAAAACTGATAATTTCACGGAACCGAATGGAATTTCCGGTACACGGTACCGGAAAGTCAATCCGGTTCCGTGAAGATTCAATTTTTTAAAATTTTTTTTTTTAAAAATTTTTTAAAAGGAAGTGAGTAAAGGAAGAGGGGCAATTTAGACTTTTATACCACGTATTTATACGTATACGGGCTGTGAGCTAGTAAATACGGGCTATGTTTAGCCGCACACAAAAAAAACTCTTGACGGCCTATCAAGGTCTTGTATGTACGAGTATTTTACCATGCTGAAATAGTATTTAGAGTTGACAAATATTAGATTCATGTCGGGTTTATAGGCTATTCATTTTTTTTAACGAAATTTGTTGAATTCCATGTCAGAGTTAAAATAAATCTAATAGTGTGTAAAAGAGAAATATCAGATAAAATAAATTTAACGATCACAGAATGAAGAATAAATAGAATAAGGAAAAATTTTAAACTATTGTGATTCGTGTAGAAAAACAGATTATCGTTGTTGGAGTTTTGTGTAAGTGTGAGAGAAAAACTCTAAGTTGCTTCAAAAGAATGTGAGAGGTTGGGGATCCCATATAGGAAGAATAAGAAGAAAGTAATGGGTTTATTAATGCTTCTCTTCTTAGTACCTATTGAGTTGGTTACATGTTGGCTTTTGTGGTTGAGCTCTTAATTGGGCTTGGGCTAGTTACCACACGCGCGCCACTGCTCGCCCGCCCGGACCCGGTCGGGTTGGATCGTGTGCTTTGGGAATAACTTAACTAATTTTTTATTAGAAAAATCTGCGAACAATTTTTAATGACTGTTATAGGAATCAGTCAATGTCTATTTTTGCTCCTGACTGACTGCTTCCCACTAGCCGTTAGTGGACCGTTCCACCTTCCCATTACTGCTTCCCATAACTCCATTTTGACCGTTTTTTCCCATGAACTAAGGAGTGGTCAGTTTCCAGTTCTTCTCAGTTTCTCTATAAATACGTGCTTCCTGGCACAGTTTTAACACACAGAAAAAATTTCTCCTTCTCTCTTTTACACTATTACTGGGCAATATTAAGAGCGTTCTCAAACTGTCTCTCTGTACTTCACCAGCGAGTTAGTGTTGTGTTAACCCAGGAGGTTTTTTTTTGAGGTTAACCCAGGAGGTTGGTTTGCCACGAATCCGTGTGTTCGTAGCGGGGCAATTTCAACTTTAGGTTAATGATCGTATCACGGCACATCAATTTACAGCTAAGTTTATTTTTTCTACCAGTCATAGTTCCTACAATCATGTCATTAGGTTTAGGTTCAACAGTTTAGCTCTAACACAACCCATTTACAAATTGGTTGAATCGAGTCGGCTCGTTTGCTTAAATCTATTAATTTCGTATCAGGTTGTCGGATCGGGTCATCTTAATCACCTGCTTTTTTTATTTGTGGAAACTTATCTTTATTGAATTGAAATTATTAGTATTTTGGTCGATTCTCGATTGTTTTGTCTTATATAGTTCACTTATTTCTTCTAAATAAAGCTTTTTTTAAGTAAATTAAACTTATTATTTACTGAATGTATTCGTTTAAATTAGTAAATAATCTTATCACAATGCCCGTAGCAAAACTAATTCATTCTCATGCACCTCTTTTATCTTTATAAAAAGTAAAGTTGTTAAATTCGCGATTTTAACTTGAATCGGAAAGGGGGATTAGAATCGAATCATAAAATCGTAAGATTCTAAGAATTTTACTAAAATATGGTTCTATGATGCAATGCATGACTTGTTTAACCATCTTTTCCATTGAATAAAGTGAGAAATTACATTTTCTAGTTACCAAACTCTTTATAATGCGATAAATTTTTATCTATACATATGTATTATAACCTTTGTGCTAGTTTTTTTGGATGAACAACCATTAATAATTATAGAGAAATAACATTTTTGAGGTAATCAAGTTAAAAACATCAAAAATACATTAAAAGGTAACATTGTAAAATGTAGCTAATATCAATACATCGTGCAAAATTCATACACGAAGTATTATACTAGTGTTTACTCTTTGGCCATTGTTTACAAGTTTATATCGAACCAAAACTCATCTATAACTTCATCACTTCCAGTAGCTTCATAGTATATGCCCTCATTCCATTGCCATCATCATCATAGGCTTGTAGCAATACTAATTACCATCATTCGTAATTGAATAATTGATATATTTGAAATGACGAAGAAATTTTGGATGAAACAAAAATCAAACTTTTTGAATTATTGAAAATTTTCAAAAGAAAAATCTACACTATATCATGATCATCAGGTAATTAAGTATACAAATTCAATATAGAAAATGAAATTTCAAGACAAAAATAACAAAGAACATAATACTCAAAATCAATGACTCACAATTTCCAGAAATTGAATCAAAAATTGAAGAATCGAAGGAATAAAAGAAGAGAACTGAAGCAGAAAAATAGAATTATTTAGTTATTAATCTTGAATTGAAGTAGGCAAGTGAGTGGAAGAGTGTGTGTCTTAGTACGATTTTGAGTGTGATAAGTGGTCTAAGGAAGCTTAGGGTTAAGCGAAATACGATAGGAAATGGGTCTGGCCCTTGATTTTCATGAAATTTTGCAAGTGTTTCAAAATGTGTTAAAAGTGTACAAAATCGTATGACAAGTTAGAATCTTAAAATCATTTTAGAGCGATGTGGTATTTAGTGGTGATGAAAGTTAGTGAAGGAAGATACTAGCTTAGATGTGTACCTTCATTATCATGAGATCTTAGACAAGGGGACTCACTCTTGCCTTACCTCTTCGTTATTTGTATGAGAGTTTTTGTATGCATGCGTTCTATACAAAGCCAGACCCCTAAATCAGGTATTGACTTCAAATTCAGTCCGGCTCATCCAACATCCCTTGCCTGCTCTTTATCGACGATAGTCTGGTGCTTTGCAAAGCTACTACTTCAGCATGTACACGTCCTAAAGCAACCATCAGATAGATTCTGCAAACTTTCAAGCAACCTTTTTAACTTTCACGAATCTTCATTGGGTTTTTTTCAAAGCTGTAACAAATGAAAAAAAAAGATCACTGGCAAGCCAGTTCAATATGCCCCCAACGACAAACTTAGGACCCTACTTGGGCGTCTACTTTAAATCGTTTCATCCAAAGAAATCGGACTACAAAACCGTTTTCTCAAAAACAGAATAATGAATCCAATCGTGGAAGTTGGCTTCCTCTCTAAAGCAGGGCGACTAACCCTCATCCAATCTAACATGGAAGCCCTATCGTCCTATTCATGTTCTTTCACAATGCTACCAATTGACATTGCTAAGTCGCTTGATACTATATACCGTAAATTCTTCTGGAGACAAAATAAAACCAAAGTGGCCTCCCTCTTGCAGTGTGGGACAAAATTTGTACACCTAAATACCTAGGAGGACTGTGCTTATGGAGCCCCCCTACACAATCCTTTGAAAAATTGGGGTTATGGCTGCGAGAAATTCTTAGAAAAGGTATTCGATGAAAAATAGAACATGGTCAAATTATCTATTTCTGATGGCCTCCGACAAATACTAGAATTATGGAACCTTATCAACCGAGGTGGACACAAACCTTTCTAATTTCATTTACCCAAACAACACTTGGAATGTGGACAAACTAAAAGTGACACTCCCTAAAGACTTATTCCTTTAATAAAAGACAATTCCCCTTCCTTCAAGCCCCTTTGAAGATATTCGGGTTTGGGGGCCGTCACCTCAAGGCACTTTCACTATAAAATCATATCAGCAAACTGGCCAGCTCATTTCCACTAGATACGCCTAGATGGTCATTCTGTTGGATTTGGAAATTGGATATACCACCTAAGTTACAAATCTTTTTTACTCTCATTTGAAGTCAACATCTTTTAATTTTTTTTGTTATTGTTGTTGGGCTGAATTAAGATTTGAAAAGACAGAGGGTGAGGGTGGGAGAGACCATGGATGAGAGGAAGATGAGGGAGGGTGGAGGAAGGAGGAAGATGATCGCTTAGTTAGTAAACTAAGGTAAATTAGGTTTTAGTAGCATAAAATAGGTTTTAAATTATAATAAATTAGGTTAATTAGGGATAATATGGTTAATTCGTTTCTTGGCCCTAATAAGTAACGTAATTGATTGTAGGGGCAACTTATACATTTCTTTGAATCTCAGGGGGGTACCTGATGGATTTTTAGAAGATTGAGGTTACACGTCCATCACGCCAAATTTCAGGGGGAACATCTTGAAAAAATCCGTACCGAATATAATATTATGAGTTTTCAATGAAAACCAATAAGTAAGTTACAATATTTTAAATGCATATTAGGAATAAAAGAACGACTAATTTAAATATATTTATTACTAATATTTCTTAATTAAAATTTTCATAATAATATCATTAAAAAATAACCTCCAATAAGATATAGTAATAAATTTCAATAAATTCCAATAAGATATGCTCTGAGAAATTCAAATATATTTCAATAACTTGAATAAAACAGACCCTTAATATCATTTTAAATCACTTTTCCACCCAAAGAACTAGTTTAGCTTGCTCAAGAAAAAGCTTAGAAGATGAGATTCAAGTTGAATCAAAGTTTCATAGCTCTGCTATGCACCACTCTATCTTAAGATCACATTAGTAGGAAAACATTATATTGTCAATTCCAAGATCCCGGATCAAATTGGTATTGACATGTAACAAATCTCAGGCAGTATAATGAAAATTAATTTGTTGTGGCTTAAATATACAACAATTTATCGTAACTTGATGCGAATGGCTGGAAAAATGTGGTATGTGGTTTTTGTTAAGGATCGTTTTTATGTCCCCTTATCCCATAGTTGTGAATATAATTTTATTACTACTCGTCTACTCCCTCCGTCGCATATTAGTTGCTACAATTTGACTTTACACTATTTATATGTCTTTCTTTGACCATGATTTATAACTAACATATAAAATTAAATGTTAGTAGATAAGATATTTTTAAATTTGTCTCAATGTATAATTTGATTTACCAATTTTTCATATTTTCTATTAATTGATATTTATATGAGAAGGTATTGGGTCAGACGCGTCCGACCATAACATTTGGTCGGACGACTTTCAGTTGGTTTCATTTTTGTTTCAGTTGGTTTCAATTTTTGTTCAGTTAGTTTCAAAAAAATTTCAGTTGATCTTTTTTATTTCAGTTGGATGTCTTTTAAGTTCAGTTACTTATCTTATTGTTTCATTTACGTGTTTTAGTCTAAATGAAAACAAGTTAGAAGCAAATGAAAAAAAAAGGGAGTAAATGAAAGCAAGTTAGAAGCAAATGAAAAAAAAGGGGAGTAAATGAAAGTAAGTTAGAAGCAAATGAAAAAAAGGGGAGTAAATGAAAGTAAGTTAGAAGCAAATGAAAAAAAAGGGAGTAAATGAAAGCAAGTTAGAAGCAAATGAAAAAAAAGGGAGTAAATGAAAGTAAGTTAGAAGCAAATGAAAAAAAAGGGGAGTAAATGAAAGCAAGTTAGAAGCAAATGAAAAAAAAGGGGAGTAAATGAAAGTAAGTTAGAAGCAAATGAAAAAAAAGGGGAGTAAATGAAAGCAAGTTAGAAGCAAATGAAAAAAGGGAGTAACTACATACCTTCATCCTTTTAACTGAAGGTATGTAGTTATTTCAGTTACTTATATTTTTCTTTCAATTAGTTTTATTTTTCTTTCATTTAACAACTAACTAAAATTAAAAAAATAAAAAACACTGACCTCTGCTTTCTTCTCACTTTCTCCTTCTTCTTCATCAATGGCATCATCCAGCTGTCTGGTTTTCCTTCAACAGTTTCTTGAAAAGCAGTTTTAACATTTTTGGAGAATAAAATTGGTGAAGGAATGTTTATGCTATGAAAATAAGGCAGTTTAAATCAGGTGGGACAAGATGTTATGCTATGTGCAATTCATCTCTGTTCACATGGCATCCATTATTCTGAGTCTCGGCCAACCTCCTAAGAAGTTAAGGTATGGTTCCAACTTCTTGAAGGCACGAAAATGAGGAATGAAAGTAAAAACTGACATTAAGATGCGAGAGAAGGAGGAGGAAGGAGGTGCGAAAATGACGGATCGAATCGTGCCGAAGAGTTGGTTGTGTCAATAACAAGAGAAGTTGGAGAGAGAATGAAGGAGGAAGAAGATATGGGCTCAGCCCGTCTGACCATAAATATTGGGTCAGACGGTCTGACCCAATAGTTTCACTATTTATATACTCCCTCCGTCCCAGAAAGGTCTGTACACTTTCCTTTTTCATTCGTCCCAAAAAACTTTATACACTCTATTTTTGGACATGACCCACCACTA
Source organism: Patellifolia procumbens (assembly GCA_947645195.1). Taxonomy (NCBI): domain Eukaryota; kingdom Viridiplantae; phylum Streptophyta; class Magnoliopsida; order Caryophyllales; family Amaranthaceae; genus Patellifolia; species Patellifolia procumbens. Next base: position 247,534 of record CANSGD010001085.1, read on the forward strand.
CTTTATTCTTTTGACTTTTCAATCATGACCCACCACTCTCTCACATCCAAATAAAACAATATCCCACTAACTCGTATCATATCTATCTTTTTAATAAAATACAAATGATAACAAAACAACAACTTATCAACTAAAACCACGTGTCCGATCAAGTGTATAAAGCTTTCTGGGAGGGAAGGAGTATATATATTAATGGTCAAAGCTGTGCATTGGCAAGTGTGTCGGTCAAACTGTTTCAACTAATATTAGATAGAGGTAGTATTAACTACTTTATGAGCCCGAGTGGTAATAAAAAATATAAATAGTTATAAAACAACTTAGCAAACCCATCAAATAAAACAACCAATAGCCAACCATTAACTATTAGTCTATTACCTAGTTTTTTTAAGGTACAGGTAGGGCCCACGGTGGATACCATCTGAAGAAGCCCCACTGTTGGGGAAAGGGTGAAGCTCGTGACTGAGCTATCACCTACTCCTCAGTGTATTACCTAGTTTGTGAGCCCAAGTGATAATATAAAAAAAACATAAATAACCAATAAGCACAACTTAGCAAACCCATCCGATAAAACAGCTAAGAACCTAGTCCATTTATGGTGCTCCTGGAGCACGGAGCACAGTGCACCGGGATGACGTCATCTTGGTACACTAGCTCAGAGCACCAAAAAAAGCAACTTCAAATCCTAACAACAATACAAAAAACATATAATGAACATTGGAAGAACAAAAAATGAAAAAATCAATGTTATTAGCTGTGAATTCGAACTTTTTGGTGCTGATTCTCACATTTGTCACTTTGCGCATTCTCTGCCATCAATCCTCTTCTGGGCATATTCTGATTCAATTCCAACAAGACCGGTCCTTCTTACCCCGAAAAACAGGGTCACCTTGCATTCTTTGGAAGCTAGGCACGTGACTTGATAGTGCAGGCACCGCCTCTGATCCTGTCCCCCTCTCTACGGCACAAAACCAAAGCTCCCATCCTGCCCGATGCTGCCATTACGCTACCAGATCTTCGATCTCTATGCAAGATTAGGGCTCACAATTGGACTCCTTCCCATAATCAGGTTTGGGACCACATCTGAAGAAAAAGGGCTCCATTTAGTTGAAACAAAAAAAAAGAAATTTCAAGAGAACAAAATACTCTTTTTTTGACGAAATTACAAGCAAGACGCTAAAGAAAATAAACAAGGAGAGCCCGGACAGCTAGATTATGAGCCACCTGAACTTGAATACGATCTACTTTGACACAAACGACAGAAGCGAAAGTGGAGAAAAGTCCAAGGAGGTCACGCAGAAGATTAAGACAAAGGGCTTCACACGATTCCTGATGCTGCAAAGACCAGACCACAATAAGGGAATCAACACCAACCCAGAGGTGAGCACTTGTGGCCGGGGCCGCCTGCAAACCTGCATAGAGATCTATTAATTCAACATGAAAAGGGGATAAAGCAAACACTCGGTTTCCTGCCGAAGTAGTCTGGTGCATTGTTGTGAGATGCCAGCCAACCGCTGCATGAATAGTTCCTTTTGGGGACATCTTCCAAGCACCATCAACCACCAATCAGACATCTGGATGTATTGAGGAGTGACCTATGCAGAATTGAGGAAGATAGGGTCTGGTATAGTGATTAGTAGAAGAGGATGGAGCAGAAGGTAAGACCATAGGGCAGTAACGCTGAAGATGGTCAGCAAGAGTGTGGAGTATGTGAATAGGCGAAAGCAAGTGCCCTTGAAATACAATAGCATTACGGGAGCGCCAGATGGTCTAGAAGACAGCAGCGAAAATGAGACGATAACCACCGTCAGGTTGCATTCGAGCAAGATAGACAAAGAAACCTTTAAACCATTCAGACAGTCCCATGTGACTAACCCTGGACCGAATCCCAAGAGGAGAAGCCGCCCAGAACCGAGTAGTGATCGGACAATCTCGGAATAAATGCACATCAGATTCCTCATGAAGCTGACAAAATGGACATTGGGGAGAGATGTCAAAAGATCTCTTTCGCAAATTAACTTTTGTAGGGAGAGAGTTGTGAAGTAATCGCCATAGGAAAATGTGCTAGAGAGGTGGAAGTTTCTGCTTCCAAAAAACACGCCAAAAAGATGACGGTGGTGGTGGGTGAACCTGGTTCAGAAGCCACCAATAGCCAGACTTAGTAGTGTAAGAGCCATTAGAAGTAGACCCCCAGAATAACTCATCCTCCGTAGGAACAACAGGCAAAGGTAGGGCCAAAATGCGTTGGGCAGTAGCAGAATTGAAAGATGACCATATTAACGGCCCATTCCATTTAGCATTGGGTTCAATAAGATCGCTCACCAGTGAAAGCGTTGTCCGAGTCGTACCTTTAAAGAGAATCGCCGATTGACAAAGCCATTGGTCACGTAGAATGGAGGTACGCTTGCCATTGTTGATCCTATGGGCGAGACCATTGTGAAAGGCTTGACTGACTGCAACCAGACCTCTAAAACACCAGGAGGGGGTGTGGTGAAGCAACCAGAGTGACGAAGAGGTGTATCTCGATACTTAGCCAGAAGTGCACGACTAATGAGGAGATGAGGATGGTGTTGAAGTCGCCACACAGTACGAAAAAGGGTAGCTTTGTTGAGGACTTCCAAGTTTCGTAAACCTAAGCCGCCTGTAAGCCGATGCTGCTTTAGAATCTCAGTCTTAGTCCAGTATATCGGTCGTCTGTCTGCCGATCCCACCCACCAAAAGCGAAGTAAGACAGAACCCAGCTGATGAAGAATGGTCTTGGGAAGTAAGAAAGCAGTCATAAGATGAGAAGCCATAGCCGCAAGAACAAAATTAATAAGAAGTAATCGGCCTGCAGGAGACAGCATGGAGAACTTCTAAGAGGAAATCTTTTGCTAAATTCGGTCCACAAGAAAGGAGAACAGGGCAAAAGATTTGCCAGTGACCTCCACAGGCAGCCTAAGTAAGTCGGAAATGAGGGGCAGAAGGAACCTGTAAGGGCTTGCGTAAATGAGTGATAAAATGCTCAGGCGTATTCCTGCTAAATTTGACTGCAGATCTGGAGAAGCTAATCATTTCACCCGATAGGCACATAACTCATCCAGCAGCACACGAGCACGACTGCACGAGGCTTGAGTTGCTTTGAAGAATAGAAGAACATCGTCAGCAAAAAAGAGATGCGAAACGGGCGGTGTAGATCGGCTAATTTTAATGCCCTAGAGGGCTCCTGTATGCTGTTCCTTCACAAGTTTACGACCAAAAACCTCCATACACAGGAGGAAAAGATAAGGCGATAAGGGATCTCCTTGTCGAAGCCCAGCTGTCGGTACAAAAGAAGGAGAGGGAACGCCATTCACCAAGACCGAAAAGGAAATAGTTTGAACACATTGCATGACCCATCGAATCCAGGTAGGGGGAAACTGCATGCTACGCAGTGTGGATTCAAAAAAATCCCAACGAACCCTGTCATAGGCCTTGTTATGGTCAAGTTTCAGAGCTGCGTAAGAATCCTGTCCCTAACGCTTCTGGTTCATCCAGCGAATAAACTTATAGCCAAGTAAGATACTATCACTCATCATACGTCCGGGAACAAAAGCATTTTGTTCTTGGCCCACTAAAGTAGGAAGGAGTGGTTTCATACGGTTAACTAATACTTAGCAATAATCTTGTAAACCGTATTGCAAAGACTAATAGGGCGGAACTTGAAAGCCTGAGTAGGACTAAGGACCTTGGGAATTAAAGCAATATACGTTCGATTTAGTTCCCGTAACAGATGGCCACCCGAAAAAAAACCCTGAACCGCTCCAAGTAATTTATCTCCTATCACATGCCATTGATGCTTGAAAAACAAAGCAGGAAAGCCATCAGGACCCGGCGCTTTCAAAGAATGCATACTAAAAAGAGCCTCATGTATTTCATCCTTGGAAATAGGTAGAGTCAAATCCTGTTGTTGAGCTAAGGACAAAGTCGGAAGGTCAAGCAACCATTCGTCCCATTGAGCTAAGGGTTTAGAACGGGAAACATGGGAGAAAAGGGAGCTAAAATAAGCCAAGAATTCATTAGTAATATCAGAATCAGTCGTAACCCACACACCCTGACTATTCAAAATAGCTTTGATGGAATTACGAGTTTTCCGTTTGGTGACACTTCGATAGAAAAAAATCGTACAAGAATCCCCATAACGATGCCAGGATGATTTAGCCCGCTGTTTCCAATAAACCAATGAAGAGTCGCCCGATTCTCATAGTCACGTCTAAGATGAAGCTTGGAATGCAAATTAGAAACCATGAGATGTTGTTGGACATGCGATAAATGTTGGGAGATGTCACTCCATCTTAGCCCTTTTTTTTGCTTGTAGTGTAAACACCACATTTTACATCGATCTTTGATGCCTTTAATACAACGAAGGAGAATAAATATGTGAGATCTCGACCATGGCTTTTGACATTCCTGTTGAACAAGTTTTTGAATTTCATGAAAGGGAAGGCACCAAGCCTCAATTTTATAGGGTCGATGGGAGGAGGAATGAGATGGGGCACAATCCAAAATAATTGGCGCATGGTCCGATAAAAAAATGGGGAGGTTCCATAATATAGCATCAGGCATAGCAAGGAGCCATGCATCATCACAATAAGCCCGATCCAACCGTTCAAAAATACAGCCAACACCTAAGTGATTGTTCGTCCATGTGAAAGGAGGACCATGGAAAGGAAGTTCAAATAATTGGTGTTGTAACTGCCAACACGAAAATTCAAGTGCTCCAGGTATATATTGTTGTCCCCCACATTTTTGGTTATGGTATTCTAGTTGATTAAAGTCTCTCAAAAAGACAAGTTTTTGGCGGTTAAATAAACATGTGTGGGAAATGTCGTCCCAGACTTGTTTACGATGTTCATATCGGGGAGCACCATATAAGAAGAGTGCATAATACTCGAACTGCTGCATCCTTATATTACACAAAATATAGTTCGAGGTACACGTGACAACCTGCAAAGCCATCGAGGGTTTGCAACAGACAACTAAACCCCCACTACGACCTACTACATTCACACCAAAAGTGGTCGAATAAGCTAAACGAGTAGCTACAAAAGAAAAATGAGCTACATCACACAAGGTTTCACATAAAAAGAAAACATCAATATTAAACATCCGAAGAACATAACTAAGATAGGAGGCTATAGGTGCATCTTTCATAGCCACGCGAACATTCCAACATAACAGCCTCATTTTCCGTCTGAAGACTGTTGAGGGTCAGCCGCACCATTGTCATCATTAGCCAGTAAGTCCTCACCATCAGACAGCTCAAACTTGAGTTTAATCAAATTGCCACATTTACCATAGTATTTGATGCGTGTCGTTTCCGCAACAAAATTAATATTTATAAATCACTCACTAACTCTAACAGATAGATAGGGAAAGTAAGGGTCGAACCCACAGAGACTGCGTTATTATCTTAAACTATTATAATACTATTAATTATATAATTTGGGGGTTTGAAAGATATAATTTCTACTAAAAAATAACAATACTACTACACTAAAATACTGAATATAAATTGAAGAAAATAAATTTGGTTCTAAAATATAATAAAGAAGCTAATAGGAGACATGTAACTTTCTATAGATATTGGGTATAATCATCGACTAGCCTAGGATAGATTGGTTAACTACATAACCCATTGAAAGCAAGTAGATTACTAGTTTTGCCTTTCTTACTCGTTAAATCCCGTGAAAGCACGAAAACTTAATCCTAATCAAGCTAAAATAATCCAACCATGAAAGCATGTATCAAATCATCAAACTTGACAGCATTAGCAACACCAATCAAATGAACCCAAATTAGCCAATAAGCTGCAACTAATTGAATTCAATTGTTACACAAGATTCTAACAATTATAATTAGACCATAAAGCTGCAACCTAATCAAAACTACTATCAATCTAACAATAGAAACATGAAATAATTTAGGTGATCAAACTAAATCAATAAACATGAATCAAAAGGTAGATAATAAACCTTGTATAAATACCCAAAGAAACTAAACTTCATAACACAAACAAAATCGTAATCTCATAAACCCATTTATCAAATAGTCAATTACATGTTCCTACTAGTATAAACTACTCTAAATTAAACATAATAACTAAGAAAAGAGATAGAAGAGAATCGGAAAAACTCATTGGGATGAATTTTCGGACTCCGTCGTCTTGCTCTGTAGAGTTTGCCTGCGTCTTTGGCTGCGTCTTGATGTGTCCTCCGTCTCTGCTCCTCCTCTGCCTTCTTCTTATCCCCTTTTTAGAACCCTCTTCACATTTTGGGCTCCCCTCTTTTCATTGCTGCGTGTTCCCTTTTTTTAATGAACTCTTGCTGGTTAGTTTAAGTGGGCCAGCCCCATTATCTTCAATCTATTAATACAATTATAAGAGATGGGCTGCTGCTTTGTACTGTCATTTAGACCCATTAGACGACTAAATAAGCTCTTGCTTCCTTCTTCAAAGTTGTAGATCTCGATCTCATCTTTCCGTAGCCACTTGAATCGTCTCGTTTCGACTCCGTATGAAAGAGATATCGCCGAAATACTATATCAGCCCTATACAATTCATAATACACAAATTAGGTGTATTTTTCAACTCTATTTAAATGATTTATCACTTAATAATTAAAATAGACAAGAAACTAAACATATAAGCTCCGAAATAATTACCAAGTGATGAGAACCGAAATATCATAAAAGTATAATATTTGACTCAATTAACATAACGAAGGACGATAAATATAGTATATTATAGAGTAAAAACATGTATAATTAGGCACTTATCAGTATTTCAGCTGATGTTTGCGACGTTTTTCAGCAGCCAAACCACCATCAGCATAGTACTCACCAGTAGCTAAATCAAGAGGAAAGGGACGCTTAGCCCCTAACCTTACAACTCGCCTAACCCGCCTTGGACGAGTGTTGGAAGATTCTGGGAGATCCAGCTTAAAGTTACTTAACTTGGCGACTAATGGACGCAGCCCCATCAGAAGCACATGAGTAAAACTCATCCAATCCAGAAGACACAGTGGTACCCGAAACTGGTGATGAAGGCGGAGCTATGCAACCCAGCACTAATGGAGAAGGCAAAGCTTGAACCAAAACCGGATGTCTATGAGTAGCAGACAAATGAAGCCCAGAGGGGTCAAAGTCTCTAAAAGGGTAAATGGCATCCTTGACAGTAGGCTTAAATGGGTCCAGAAGAGGGTACAAAGGAGCCATTAAGCGATCCGTAGCACAGAGTGAGAAGGAAGTACGATCATCTAGAGTGAAAATAAGGTGGGTCCTTTTTTTGGGATCTAGGTATTTCTTAACAAGGTCGTATTCAGCGGACCCAAATAATTGAGCAAGAGAATCCATGAAAGATGAAAAAGATCGGTAGGGGGAGAAAGAACTGTAAGGAGTGTTTGACAGAAAAAGAAAAGCAAAGTGGAGTAGAGTAATGAAACTCTGAACTCACGAGACAGATTTAAAGCCAAGAAAGGAAGTGGAAGAGAGAGTGGCATTAAATATCACATAGACTAGGCGGCATGCAGTAGAGAATAAAAGAAGAGGGATGTTTGTAGTTGGCAGTAAGAGAGAAGGAAGTCCAGTGCAATTAATAACCCTAGTGAAACAAGGAGGAGAAAGTAATAAAGGAAAATCCAACAAAGCACTCCAAGCATTAAAAAATACCGTGGGGAATAACAAAGGGAAGTGTGAGCAGTGCAATGCATTTAATGCGAGTGCTGGAAGGATGGAGGGGGAAGCAACACATAGAAAATCTTGCTGGGAAGAGTTTGACGGTTTGCCACGTGGTCGCTTAGCATGCAAAGGAGTCAAGCATTGACTATTGCGTTTACCCAACACTGTCAAAATATTATCACACTCCATTGACTGAACACAACCTGGACCATTGACGAGCACGTGAGAGAGAGGGTGCATGCAAGAAGCAAAACACTGCTGGTCATGTAGGGACAAAGTAGCGAAGGCCATAGTAGGAGAGAGCCATGAAGTAGCTGAAAGTGCAACAACCTTGTGTCGATTCTGAAAAGCAAGGGATAGATCAATGTTACCCCAAAAAAACATGGAAGAAGTTGGACGTTTTTTGTTGACAGTTGAACTGACATGCAGAAGAGCAGACTCTTGGTAGATAGGTGAGTCTGAGTGTTCTTGGGGCTCATATGTTGGCGAAGCTGAACCAGAACCTGATTGCGAAGAGGAGTGAGTAGGAAGTGGAGGTGTAGCAGTAGAAGGTCCCCCAACCTCCCAAACACGAGGGACAGAATCATCGTCATCATCATCTCCATCCGACGATGACGACGTAGTATCTTGATAAAAGTCCGAGGAATGAGAAATGCGCGGAAAAGATAAATCAATACGTGTGGTTCGAAACCATTCAACACGTTTAAGACCCATAATCTTGCGGGAATAAAGGGGAGAATCCGCTGCTTGAATTAAGAACTCTTGAGGTGATGCCCCTAAATCACTAAGACGAGCACTAATCTTGGTTTCAGCCACCCTATAAGAAAGTTTGCAGCGTGAAGTGAGACGCCCAATACATGCACACTTGGAGCAAAACACAAACACCCATTCATATCTCAAGAACACCCAACTTCGAGTACCATCAGGGAATTCAATAAAAAAAGGGAACCAGAGGCCTATCTAAGTTAATTGATAGACCGTCGTCGAGCCTAACAAAGATAATCCTATCTCGATCTCTCTAGCTAAGTAGAAAGGGCAAGTAGAGTCGTATCCACAGAGAGGTAAGGTCAAGCACCGACTTTTTATGGTCGAATAAACTAAGGGTAACCAAAGGGGGGTCAAGAATTGTGTGTATTAAGAATAAGACAACTAAAAAGGGTTAAACTATGCAAATATGATTAACAAGGATATAAATATATGATTAAAGCACTAGGGTAGGGGCATTACCACTCAATGTGACCATGGATCATGCTTGAACATCAAGGGAGAACATTGAATAGGGGAGAGAGTAGTCGGTCAACTAAAGTCCCCTAATTACTCTTTCGAGCTAAGAAGGAGCTCTTAGACAAGGTGTTAATTCCTATTTTCATGGCATTAACCCTAGACTAAGGATTAAGAACAAGTGACACAATTGACTCAAGACTAAAACTTCCTATTTTCATGGCCATTTAGTCAAGTAAACAAAGGGGAATCTCATACAACTTCATCTTTTGATCCTTCATTGTAAAGATTGGGAACAACTTCTATGGTGATCAATCACAAAAGCATACAATGAAGCACCCCATTTGTTCAACAACCAATCCTAAATATGAATCACTAAATTCAAGCACAAACCATGGCCTTAATGAGGGCTTTGGCCCAAACCCTAGAAAGTGAACTACTCGCAATTCATAATAATATGCATTTCAAACAAAGATTCCATTTCAAAAGTTAAAGTAAGGAAGAGAATCAACAAAGTCTAACAACAATAATTGCAAAAGAGAAGATTCACACCAAAAGGAAAGAATAAAGGAGGAGATGACAAAAAGAGATGACTTTAATTGAAATGAAAGTTAGAGAATCAACTTACAAACATTAACTACCATTAATGGAGCTTCAATTCTTCAAAAATCAACAACCCAAAGCAATAAATGACTTCTACACTCTAAGTACTAAGTTAGGGTTTTTGAAACTAAGGAAATATGCTTCAAGATGCTGTCCAAAAGTTGGGGAGAGGTATTTATACCTCCCCCAATTACATGCGAAAAACGGGCAAAATGGGCCCAGGGAGCCTTTGGAGCGCCCGCTCCCAAAGGACCTGGAGCGCCCGCTCCAGGATTTTTGATGGAAACTGATTGTTGTGCTCCATAAGGAGCGCCCGCTCCAGGTACGAGAGGCCTCTTCTCCTCTTCTCCTTCTCGTATCATCACAGCGTAGGGGTACAAAGGTCCTTATTTCCACCTTCCAAGGATCACGACCAACAACACGATCTCAGGATCACCTGCAAAACATGATACAAAGAAAACACGTGCAAGATATGTCCGAAAAGAGGTGTAATGGCCAAAATTGTCAAAAGAGGTAGAGAACTTGATCAAAACAAAAAGGGAGTGGAAAAGGTGAAGAAGGGGGACAAAATAGGGACGAAAGTAGATAAAATAAGCTAGAAAAGGTCATCTAAAGTGAGCTTTTATCAAACTCCCCCAAGCTTGCCTATTGCTTGTCCCTAAGCAATCCAAAAATGGTGATAGAAAAGAAAAGTTCGGAAAAACTTGCTCAAGGAGATGTATATACATGATTCAAACAATCTCAATAGGGTTAAAAATAGTGAATGAAATGGATGCCAAAGGATAAACGTGGAACGTAGCAACTTCGACCTAGCAAACCAAATGGAACAATGCTCGACCTTAGATGGTTCAACCAATCTACCGCGTCTCCCCCCCAAACTCATATCGACCTTACACGACGATTTCATTAGGCGACCATTAGGGTGCCATAAAAGTAGCATGAAGGTGAAAAGTAGGGTCTCTCATCATCTCATCACAAGGTATCCTCTCCATATGCTTGAAATGTGACTCTCTTCTCCGACAAAGATCCAATCCACTAGTAAGAATCAAGAGGGATTTATTGGTTAGAAGGACGGAAAGTGGGTAAGGGGGTAGGATGCAATTTGGCTTTGTGGTGCTTAAGATTTATGCTAGCGAAATGATACATATCACTTAACTACTCAAAGGACCAACACCATACTCCATCAAGATATCATCCAACTTTTATTTTGAACTCTAGTTTCCATAAACTTTGTTTTTGAAGTCTTTTGCTTTTTCTTTCTCTTTTTTTTGTTTTTTTGTTTTTTTTTGTACTAGCAACACAATCATTCACTTCGATTTGTCTTCAATTACAACTCGATTTCCACAACTACTCACTTCACTAGCACACAAGGATACATGGTATTATGATTATGTGATTGAGCTTGTAGCAAGATTTTAGTGAGTGGTCGAATGAGGAGTTGTTTTTGAAGTTAGGAAAGTGAAGCTAGGTTTGTTGTAGTTTTATTTACATGAACACCAAAGTGAAAAGAAAAAGGGGAAAAGGAGAAAGAAAATGAAAGAAATCGCCTCAATCATATTCTAAGGGTGGTTGGATTGCGGATTTGAGAGTCACTATGCAAGTTCTCGATCTAGACACCTTTGATGAGGAACAATTACGCTCAAGGAAGATTGGGGACCTATGTGATGATGGTCCCAATGTGGAAGGCCCAAAGGAAATCTCACCAAGGTTCAAACAAGAGTATCGCCGCTTTTGGGTTCCAATCATTTGGAGGAGACGAAGCCTTCTTACCACAAACCCCCCAAGCTAAGATCTCACATGTTCCAAGGGTTTTTCCAAAACTAGCCGACCATGCAAGGAGTTTAGGCTTATTCAAAGGCATCTAAATCATTCACAAATTCTTAACAAACCGGTTTTATTCAATCAAGTATTGCACACTCCAATATTTACAAAAAAAGTTTCATCCAAAGTAAAAGAAAAAGGCAAGTTACAAAGCTCTATTAAAAGGAAAAATGAAATAGAAATCTTTTTCTTCTTTTGTGGGTTTTTTTTTTTTTTGCTTCTAGGAAAAAAAAGAAAAGAACTAAAAGAAAAAAAAATAAATTTGGATTTGTGGGAATTTGGATAATTGGGAATTTGGATTTTTGGATGGGAGTTTGGATTTTTCGATGGGAGCAACAACCTCTCTAACGGACCGTCATTATTCAAGCAAAAATCACCACAATAAATCAATTTGTCATGAACATCTTCAATCAAGCAGAACAACAAAAGCATGCCAATATCAAAGCAATAACCATTTGCAATCACACTCATAAAAAGGACCGAGTCTAAACACCTCCAAAGTGCAATGCATCTAACTTGGACTAGCCTAACTCAAGAAGCTAAACATTATAGACCAAGACTCGGATGATCATGAAAGGAAAGAGTGTGAAGCAGAATGGATGATGCTAACCCTAGACCGCACTCGAGAACCAAAGAAATGACCCTAATAAGACATGAAAGCACACTACCCTAACTAATGACCCGTGACTTCCCGTGACCTCTCCCAAGTCCTCCTAGATCATGTATCCGTCCACTAACATGTGAAAGTGATAAAGAACTCCCCCCAAGCTAAGATGAGCATTGTCCTCAGTGGGAAAGAAAAAGAGATAGGGGAGGGGACGGATACATGATGGGACGGCTACTGACCACTAGGCCCACTCTCATCAGAAGGGTGCTGGGGTTGGTAGCTGGAGGAACCGTAGTTCCCATAAGGAGGTGGGGGTGCATCCCCCCAAGTGAGATCTGCCTCCGGAACATTCGCATAGTAGCTGTCCGGGAATGGTGGGGGATAGGTGGTGGGAGGGATGTTCGGGTCATAACGAGGGTCAGAACCACCAGGAAATCGATAATCGATCCCCTCAGGACACTCTCTCTGTAGATCTCTAAACCTGGCCCACGCTTCCCTTAATGTTTCATCAGGCTCTTGGGAAAACGTGGCCAGTTTATTTCTGATTTCTGCTGTTTTAGTGGGTGGGTAATACTCTCTCAGAAATGCAGCAGAAATCTCACTCCACTCGGTTTCTTTCACATCGTTCAACCATTTTTGGGCTCTATCTCTCAGTGAAAACTCGAACAACATGACTTTGAGTTGATCTGGAGTGACGCCAGCATGTTTAACGGTTCGACAAAGTTGTTGAAACCGTTGCAGATGATTTGCCGGATCTTCAGTAGGATGCCCACCAAACTGATTTTGCTGGACCATGCTGATGAGTCCAGGCTTAATCTCTAAATTTGCTGCGGCAATGGTGGGCATAGTAGGTCCAGTGGAGAGACCATCTGGGTTGGGCACCCCGTATGACTTCAGTGACTTTGACATGACTGAACTCAAGGTGTCTGTTCCAGTGGTGTTCAGCTGAACAGACTGCTTTTCTTTCTGCTTTATCTTTCGGATCCGCCTGATTGTCCTATCAAGATCGGGGTCCGCTGGAATGGGGGAACCGTTTCTTTGGGACCTGGGCATACAAAAGAAACAAAAGGCAGCAGTAAAGGGTACCTCGATTGAAACAATGAAGTTCCAATGAGGTACAGAGAAGTAGACCAAATAATTAAATAAAAACTTAGAGAACTAGCCGTCTCCCCGGCAACGGCACCAAAATTTGATAGGTTTTAGTCGTATCACCTAATCAAAAATAAACCTACAGACCTCTAACTAGGTAGTCAGTGGAAGCAGGGTCGAATCCACAGGGAGACAGAGTTTCTAAATCAATATTCAACCAATTCAGCTACTCCAGAGTAAATCAGGAAGGAATTAATTAAACTAATGAATAGACTACAGAATACGGAATAAATTGAGGATTTAACTATGGAAAAAAAACCTAGGGTATTAGGTCGGTCCACCATGCTTATACCAATCAAACAAGGTCAACAACTATCAAATCCTAAGTCCAGAGTCGGGGGATTAGAGCCTATGTTGAGCTATGGTTAAGACTCAACGCTCATAGTTCAACATACGCCGCATGTTCACTAACGTAATCAGAACTACTGACGTGTCCTAGGCCTCTAGTCGTAAGACGGATCTGTGCAAACAACTATTAACCACAAGCAACCAAGGAAACTGCGCAATAACGTTAATTACTCAATAAAGAACAAACCACATCACAATCACCCTAATCAAGCCCTAGAAATTGATAGAAATCTAAATCACAATCATGGTATAAACATGGCTTTCCTATCTAACACCCTAGAAAGAGACTACTCAGACATGATCGAATTAACAACGACAAAACTAATATGAAACCCTAACAATTGCATCATGAACGATTAAATAAATAAACTAAGCAATCAAGAATAATAAAAGAGATTAGGGTAAGAAAGAATACCAATTGACGGAAAGCAGAAACTTTAATTGAAATCGAAATAGGTTTGATCACCTCTAAATTAATCTAAAGTGTTTGAATTAAACTAAGAACAATGAAGAATAAAACTAGTCTAAAGCTAATGAAAGATGAATAAAAGATGTCTCTCAATAATGAGGAAAAAGGTATTTATAATACCCCCTCAAGACTAATTAAAATAGGAAACAAAAGTCGAAATCCGCGACAAAGAGCGCCAGACCCGATCGGGCCCGAGGCATCCACCCGATCGGGCCCGAGGCATCCACCCGATCGGGCCGACGTACAAAGTCACCAATCTGCGCTCCTGGGCCTTCGTATAGTAGCAGCGAAGCAGCAATCCAAGTTTTACGGCCCACCCGATCGGGCCGTGGGCAGCCACCCGATCGGGCCAGGCGACAAACGAGCTCAGCAGCTTCTTAGCATCCGCAGCTTCACAATGGGACCTAGCAGCACCCCACCCGATCGGGTCGGGCACACTATGCCCGATCGGGTCTGGTGCATTGATGCTCGCCCGATCTGATCGGGCACACCTTGCCCGATCGGGTCCGCAACTTTCATACCCGATCATAAATACTTCGCCCGATCGGGCCATTTCTGCCCGATCAAAGCACGGAAACCTCCTTTTTGACTCTTTGGCTCTCTAATCTTCACGTTTAGGGGTCTTGGGACCTCCTAAATTATTCATAAAGCTCGTGAGCCATCCTACGTGCCTCGTAACATCTCGTAAAGCCGTGGTTGCTTCCAAAAGGCTCGGGAATAAGGAGAGAACTCCATAAAACCTGCAATTCAATACTAAAACACGAAACCACAACTACATACGATAGTTAGCACAAAGTAGCTCCCAAGAGCTCAAATGATGCACAAATTAGCTTGTAAATAAGGGAGAAAACTCTATATAAATACGTGATATCACCTCTTGACACCTTTTCAACACGTTCACAAGATTTGCAAGACATGTGTCAAAAGATGAACCGCACACCAAAAAATCATCCATAAAAACCTCAATCGAAGACTCAAGCATATCGGAAAAAATAGAAGTCATGCATCGTTGAAATGTAGAGGGTGCGTTACAAAGCCCAAATGGCATCCTTCGATAAGCAAAGGTGCCAAAGGGGCATGTAAAATTAGTCTTCTCTTGGTCCTCGGGTAGGATCGGGATTTGAAAAAATCCGGAGTACCCATCCAAGAAACAAAAGTGACTATGTTTAGCTAACCGCTCTAACATTTGGTCGATAAAGGGGAGAGGAAAATGGTCTTTCCGGGTGTTTTTGTTCAATTTTCTATAGTCAATACACATCCTCCACCCGGTTACCGACCTTGTAGAGATGGTTTCCCCCTTATCATTCTTGATGACGGTCATGCCACCCTTTTTTGGAACAACTTGAACCGGGCTTACCCACTTGCTATCGGAGATAGGGTAGATAATGCCCGCTTCAAGGAGTTTGAGCACTTCCTTTTTTACAACTTCTTTCATGTTCGGATTTAGCCTCCTTTGAGGCTCAATCGAAGAAGCATGATCATCATCAAGTAGAATACGATGCATACATAATGAAGGGCTTATCCCCTTGATATCATCAATGGTGTAACCAATGACACTTCGATATTTTCTCAAAACATCAAGTAGTTTAGTAAGAGAAGTGCCATCAAGCGACGCATTGACAATAACGGGATGAGTCTCATCCGGACCAAGAAAAGCATATTTGAGGGAAAAAGGAAGAGGTTTTAGTTCTACCTTGGTAGGAGGCGTGGGTCTCTCCTCTTTAGATACCGATCCAATTGTCTCAAATTCTCCATTGCAAGGGTGGTGGATTGGTGCCTTCTCAAGTTGACTCTCATAAGCCAAAACTTCCTCATTATCTTCCATCACTCCCACATTCAACACCTTTTGTAGAGGGTCTTTCACCAAAAGCATGGCTTTAAACTCATCCAACTCTTCCTCCAAAGTATCGATCCGATATATCTCATCTATCATGGGGGCCTTCATAACTTGAGGGAATGTGAATTCCATTCTCTCATCACCCACATTCAAGGTCAACCGCCCATTCTTTACATCAATGACCACCCCGGCGGTCTTCAAGAACGGTCTCCCAAGAGTAAGAGGCATATCATGATCCTCTTCCATTTCCATCACCACGAAATCACAAGGAACAAAAACCCGCCCGATTTGCACCGGCACATCCTCCAACATACCCAATGGAAGTCTCACGGACCTATCGGCAAGCAAAATAGACATCCTAGTTGGTTTCAAGTCTCCAACATTCAACCTTTTGACCATAGATAGAGGCATTAAACTCACACTCGCCCCAAGGTCACAAAGTGCATTCTTTGCTTGTAAATCTCCTAACTTCACTGGAATGAAGAAGCTTGCGGGATCACTTTGCTTCTTAGGGAGCTTGTTTTGAATGATTGCGCTCACTTCCATTGGTAGTGATACCGTGGCACTTTTTTCAAGCCGTGCCTTGTTAGATAGTAGTTCTTTCAAGAACTTTGCATATGCCGGCATTTGGGACATGACATGAAGAAAAGGAATGTTAACTTGTAGGCCCTTCATGACCTCTAAGAATTTTGAAAATTTCTCATTCAACTTCTTCTCGGTGACTCGAAATGGAATTGGAGGCTTGTACACTTTCATAGGGGCTTGCTCACCCCCTTTATTTTTCTCACTCAATCTCTCTTCATCTTTTTGTGGCTCTCTCTCAACCTCTTCACTAACCACCTCGCTTCTCACATTATCTTTCTCAACTCCCTCATCTCGCTTTGTGGCGCCCTCTTCACTCATCTTAGGCTCCTCATAAGTGGTGCCCGACCTCAACATGATAGCTTTGATGTACCCTTTCGGGTTCACCTCGGGTTGCCCCGGTAATTGGTTTGATGAATTTGAGGAGGAACTTCCTACTTGTTGAGCAAGTTGAGACAATTGTGTCTCGATCATCTTGTTGTGAGCTTGGACTTGTTGAAGTGAAGAAGATAGCTCATGGTGCCTCCTATCATTCTCCGCATTAGCCTTTGTTTGTTGTGTCATGAATGTTTCCAAAATCGACTCAGGGTTAGATTTTTGTGGGGGGGTTGGTTGTAGGAAGGTCTTTGATAAGGTGGTTGTGTTTGATGAAAGCCCGGAGGTCTAAATGGTGGTTGATGAGGTTGAGAAGGGGATTGGAATGAGTTTTAAGTGGTGTTTTGATTGTTTTGTGGACCTTGGTTGTTTTGCTTCCAACCAAAGTTTGGGTGATTTCTCCAACCTTGATTGTAAGTTGGAGAATAAGGGTCATTTCTAGCTCCCATCATAGCCGCTTGCTCCATAGTAGACACACAATATGAAGCGGTATGATCGACTCCACCGCAAGTCTCACAAGACAAGACTTGAGCCGTAGAAGAGCTAGAAGATGCAAAGTTTGCCTTCTCTAATCTCCTAGTCAAGAGATCTACCTTTGAAGCCAAAAGATCGATGCTCTCTAACTCATGCTTCACTCCTTTTCTAGCTCCATTTTGCCTTCTCTCTCCACCCCAAGCATAATTCTTTGCCACTTCTTCGATCATTTCTTCAACTTGCTCAACGGGAAGCTTTTTGAGTTGACCACCGGCCCCCGAATCCAAATTTGCTCTAGAAACCGACGTAAGACCATCATAGAAACTTTGCACAACGAGCCATTGGTTGAAACCATGATGAGGACAAGTACGAATCAACTCTTTGAACCTTTCCCAAGCTTCACTCAATGTTTCATCTTCATCTTGAGAGAAGTTGGAAATTTTCCTCCTCATTTCCGAAGTCTTCTCCGGTGGACAATACTTTGTCAAAAATGCCTTGGCAACTTGGTCCCAAGTTGTCAATGAAGCTTCCGGAATTGATTTCAACCAATACTTTGCTTTGTCCCAGAGCGAGAAGCTAAACATATGCATCTTGATGAACTCGGCGGTGACATTGTTGTGCTTAACGGTGGCACACAACTCCAAGAAGTTATCCAAATGAGCGAATGGACACTCTTTCTTCTCACCACCGAATTGGTCGGCCTTTATTATGCGTATGAGGTGAGGTGAGAACTCAAAATTGTTGGCCGTGGTAGTGGGAAGCAAGATACCACTTCGGGATGCCCATAGTCACGAAGTAGTCTCAACGGAGGTGGTGGCATCTCTTCGTCCCCCATTGTACTTGGTTCACTAGTCTCTCCCGAGTCACTAGTGGAAAATTGGATAGCGAACTCGGGTTGATCAATGACTTGAGGTTGGCCACGGAACTCGGGTTGACTTTGCAGATGTAACACCCCGTAATTTCACTAGAAATTTCGCGTGTTAGTTTATATGGTTTACATTGTTATTTATAAATCTAAATACAATTTCATTTATAAAATTATATTCTATTAAATAAATGGTCGTATTTGAAACCGGAAAATATTTCGATGGACAATGTATTGTGCATACGTACCTTAATTTCAAAATGTGTATAGTCGGTGGACGCCTAATTATTTTACGATGCTCATAGTATTTTTATTTTATAAATTTGCATAGGTTTTACCTATTAAGCTAAATTATCTTTAAGACTACTAATTTTGATTTAGACCCTTGCTTCTTAATTTAACTTGTGTTCTTTGATTTCATTTTATGTTTTTATTAATTTATTTAGTTATATCATATTTCTTTAAACTTATATTTTATACGGAGTAACTATATATCTATAAAATTGCTCCGACGAGTTGATATGTAAATTAAGCTATATCTTAATGAATTTTAAGTTGAGCTTATTTTGATATATGAAAAATGTGATCATACATTTTATTATTTTTATTATTATTATTGAGTGTAATATTTGAGTTGGTCTTAGTTAGGCTAAAGTGTTGATTTGTTTTAATCGTCGTGTTTGCGTTCCAACCATGTAAGTAACTTTAGTCCACCATTTCATTCCTATAGGGCCGAAAAGCTTGGCCATTTAGAGGGTCCTAGAAGACTCCAATAAAGCTGTCCATCCTTTGCTTTGTAACACTAATGCAATCCAAGGGTTACACCCCTTCATTTACCCTCATAAACTACCATAATCATGGCCATAATGTACCCTCATTAACACCTATTAAACCCCTCCCTTTTGCTGTCCATATAATCAGATTAAGAGAGCCATTCTCTTCCCTTTTTGCCTTCCCACACGCATCACCTCAAGAAAGAAAGGAAGAGAGAAAGTCTTCCCGTTTTTCCCCTGCACACCCTCACGAAAATGGCCATTGCCGGAGATCTAACCGTTGGATCATCTTCAAATTTGGAAAGCATGTTCTTAACATCCAGACCTTCATTTTTACAGGAGGAATTTTTAATCCGAGCTTTAGAGAACCGGAAATCAGGGTCGGAACGCCACTGACTGTTTTAGAGTACCCTAAAGTTGTTTAAGATGGATATACTTTGTTCAATGGAGGAGAAGTCTTCAAGGGAGAAGAAGGTTTTGATGATCCGCACGTTTTCTAGGCTATGGTATTATGTTTTGCGGCACTCCTTTCGAAGATCGAGGTAACTAGCGTTTTTCTAGTTCGATAGGGAATAGATTTTAAACTTAGGTTGTTAGAATCACGTTAGGGAACCTAGATTCATGTTAGGTGGAACTTGGATGATTGTGTGATTATGGTTTAGTGTATTATCATGATTAGGAAGGTTGTGTTGTGGTATTTCCATGTGTGAACGTGTTATGTTCATGTTGTTAGTTCTTGTTAGTCGGTTTGTCAAGTTTGATGTTTTTGTTGTTGTGTCGATTTGGAGTAACTTGATTAACCATTGGAGTTTGAGTATTAGTTCTTGATGATGCTTAGTATCATGCTAGGGAGTGGTTTAGGTTGATTTGGTTGTGTATTGATGATGGGTTTGTTGCTTGAGCATTGACATACTTTGGTCGGACGAGGCGAGTGCATATGAGCACAGCCCGCAAGCCACGAGCAGTGGCAGCTCGCGACTCGTTAGCAGGCTCGCGACCCGCGACGCCATGGTCGCACCTCGCGACCTCTGTCGCACCCCCGCGACCAAGGTCTGCCTTCCTTGGTTGTGTTTTAGTGAATGTTTTCCTTTGGGCTTACAGCATGTTTAATTGTTTATTGTTGGGTTTATGCATGTACGTTAAGCATTTTTGAGTACGTTTGATTTGGTTTGAGTTGTTTATTTAAGGGATTGTACCCTAGTTTGTTGGGTAGTTTTTTTGTTGCTCGGTTTGTTGGTGTTGCGGGCCTATACTTTGAGTTGTCGACGTCGAAATGCTTGGGGGAGGATAATACTGTCCTTAGCATCTCTTCGCCAAGAGTTATGTACGGGAAATATTGTGACTTAGTCATAATTGACTTCGTACCCAAACTCAGATAACGTTTTTGTGTTATACGCCTCAACATGTTTGACTTGTCTTATGGAATTGTTTTGCACGTATACCGTGCCGTGTATACCTTGAATGTTGTTTGGTCTACCTCGTATACCTTGACACGAATACTCATGATTTGGTTAGATGGATTTGGTGTATACCTTATCGTGTATACCCATGTTTGTTGTTGTTTGGATTTACTATGTATACCTTGGCGTGTATACGTATTTTGGTTGTTTGAGTTGCTTGGTATACCTTGTCGTGTATACCCATGTTTGTTGTTGTTTGGATTCATTTGTATGCCTTGGCGTGTATACATTGCTCTTTGTGTTTGATTGATCCTATGGACGGTATGGTCCTAGGAATTTGTGTTTGATTGATCCTATGGGCGGCATGGTCCTAGGAATTTGTTTGTTTCCTGAGGGCGGTATGGTCCTAGGAATTTGTTTGTATCCTGAGGGCGGTATGGTCCTAGGATTTGGTTACTTAACCATGGGCGGTATGGTCCATTGGTTCACTCACGAGCGGTATGGTTCGTTGAGTATGCCATTCGGCAGGGCGGTATGGTCCTCGAATGTGCATTGCTATTCGGCAGGGCGGTATGGTCCTCGAATATGCATAGTAGGCCTTGGGCGGTATGGTCCAATGAGTCTACTCACAGGCGGTATGGTCTGTTGTCTTTGAATTGATGTGTGCTTGGTTGTGTGTGTTATTCGATCATTGGTATTTAGTTTTCTCTCTATGTGTGTTTGATGATTATGACTCGTAGTTACATGTATTTCATGTTGTGATTATGTTTCTTTCTGATGTATGTCTTTGGCGTGCTTCTAATTTCTTTAAGTTTATTATTTGTTCCTATTTGTGCTGGGAGAACTGCTAGTTACTCCCCACTGATTGTGGAAGTTGTTGATTTATTATGCAGATGACGATGTTGTTTAGGATTGTTACGGTTTGGACCGGGAATGTGCGCTTTGGCCTTGTGAGCAAGAAGGTGGTGCTTGTCATAGTGGATGAGCATTTTGAGTCAGGGATTAGGACTTACTACTTAGGGGGTTTAAAGTAGTTTTCCTTTATGTTTTGTCTTACGTTTTCAACTACGGATTTGGTTCGTTTCTTTGGATTTTGGATCACGTTACTTTGAGGTTTCTTTTGGAGTTTTCTTGGATATTTTGGAACTTTGGTTGGAATGAGGGTATGGGACCTCATTTCCCTCTATATATGATTATCGGAAGTTGATTATCTTATTTGGAGGATTTATGTTTATTTATAGTTTAATTCTACTCCTTAGAGTAACATGTCCGTCTTAGTGGTATTTCCGCTACCACTAGTTGCTTTATTTTATTTCATTTTGTCTCTTTTGTTCTTTGTATCGGACGGGATGTTACAGTAGAAGCCTTTTCACACTGCACAAAGTTTTCTCAAGCTCGTGATCAATTGGAAAGAGTGGTGATCGTTGATTCCTCCTAGTCATGCACAGTCAAGTTAGCACTGACTAGTAAGATAAGGGAAAGATATGGTGAAAATAAAAATAAGCGAAATAAATAAAAGAACTTAGTATCATCCAACAATAACTATTCAATGTGACACTATGCCTCCCCGACAACGGCGCCAAAATTTTTATAGGCCGTCGTCGAGCCTAACAAAGATAATCCTATCTCGATCTCTCTAGCTAAGTAGAAAGGGCAAGTAGAGTCGTATCCACAGAGAGGTAAGGTCAAGCACCGACTTTTTATGGTCGAATAAACTAAGGGTAACCAAAGGGGGGTCAAGAATTGTGTGTATTAAGACTAAGACAACTAAAAAGAGTTAAACTATGAAAATATGATTAACAATGAAATAAATATATGATTAAAGCACTAGGGTAGGGGCATTACCACTCATTGTGACCATGGATCATGCTTGAACATCAAGGGAGAACATTGAATAGGGGAGAGAGTAGTTGGTCAACTAAAGTCCCCTAATTACTCTTTCGAGCTAAGAAGGAGCTCTTAGACAAGGTGTTAATTCCTATTTTCATGGCATTAACCCTAGACTAAGGATTAAGAACAAGTGACACAATTGACTTAAGACTAGAACTTCCTATTTTCATGGCCATTTAGTCAAGTAAACAAAGGGGAATCTCAAACAACTTCATCTTTCGATCCTTCATTGTAAAGATTGGGAACAACTTCTATGGTGATCAATCACAAAAGCATACAATGAAGCACCCCATTTGTTCAACAACCAATCCTAAACATGAATCACTAAATTCAAGCACAAACCATGGCCTTAATGAGGGTTTTGGCCCAAACCCTAGAAAGTGAACTACTCGCAATTCATAATAATATGCATTTCAAACAAAGATTCCATTTCAAAAGTTAAAGTAAGGAAGAGAATCAACAAAGTCTAACAAAAATAATTGCAAAAGAGAAGATTCACACCAAAAGGAAAGAATAAAGGAGGAGATGACAAAAAGAGATGACTTTAAATGAAATGAAAGTTAGAGAATCAACTTACAAACATTAACTACCATTAATGGAGCTTCAATTCTTCAAAAATCAACAACCTTAAGCAATAAATGACTTCTACACTCTAATACTAAGTTAGGGTTTTTGAAACTAAGGAAATATGCTTCAAGATGCTGTCTAAAAGTTGGGGAGAGGTATTTATACCTCCCCCAATTACATGCGAAAAACGGGCAAAATGGGCCCAGGGAGCCTTTGGAGCGCCCGCTCCAGGGTTTTTGATGGAAACTGATTGCTGTGCTCCATAAGGAGCGCCCGCTCCGCTCTCTGTGGGAGCGCCCGCTCCAGGTACGAGGGGCCTCTTCTCCTCTTCTCCTTCTCGTATCATCACAGCGTAGGGGTACAAAGGTCCTCATTTCCACCTTCCAAGGATCACGACCAACAACACGATCTCAGGATCACCTGCAAAACATGATACAAAGAAAACACGTGCAAAATATGTCCGAAAAGAGGTGTAATGGCCAAAATTGTCAAAAGAGGTAGAGAACTTGATCAAAACAAAAAGGGAGTGGAAAAGGTGAAGAAGGGGGACAAAATAGGGATGAAAGTAGATAAAATAAGCTAGAAAAGGTCATCTAAAGTGAGCTAAAATCTCACTTATCATTAATCCACATACGAGCCCTTAAATACGGCAAAACCAATCCCGAACGTGAATGATTATTATTGAACTTGAAAATAAAACCAACTTTTTCAAGGGCACGTCGAGCAACAATTACTGAGTTGTAAATGGAAGGGATGCCCTCAGTGCGAACCCAAATAGGGGCACGATTAAACTTCATTTTAGTTAAAGACATCTTCTTCTTGAGAGCATGAAAAACTATCATGGCACCTTGAAAATTAGCCATACCTAGATTATTAAGGCCATCCCAATCCTCAATATGGTTACACATAAAGAGGTAGAACTTACCAACCTTGCGCACTTGAATACGAACATTCGTGGTCCAGTGATGATCTACCCATGCAGCGATATCCTATTGGTCAAATATCCGATAATCACGAAATTTGCCAACCACAGTGAACTTAAGCATATCCGTGACAGGCTAAAGTCGTATCACCTAATCAAAGATAATTCCTACAGTCCTCTAACAATAGTAGTCAAGGGAAGCAGGGTCGAATCCACAGAGAGACAAAGTTCTAAGTTAATATCCAGCTAGATAGCTACTTCAGACAAGATCAGATAGAAATCAGCTGAACTAATAATTAACTACTAGAAAACAATATAAAAAGGATTTTTACTCTATAAAATAAAGGTCTAGGGAATTAGTTCGGTCCACCATGCTTATACCAATCAAAGGAGCAAACAACTATCAGAACCTAGGTCGAGAATCGATAGATTAGAGCAATGTCAAGCTATGGTTAAGTCTCAACACCCATAATTCAACATATGCAGCACGTTCACAAACATAATCAGAATTACTGGTGTGTACTAGGCCTCTAAAAGTAAGACGGATCTGTGCAAACAATTATTAACCTCAAGTAATCAAAGAAACTGCGCAATAACGTTAATTACTCAATAAGAACAAATCACACCATAACCTATCTCGTCAAACCGTAGAAACTAATAGCAATTCAAATAATCATGGTATAAACATGGCTTCCCTATCTAAATCCCTAGAAATTAAACTAGTCACTCATAATTGAATTGACAATAATTAAACTAATTTGAAACCCTAATAATTGCATCATGAATGATTAAATAATTAAACTAAGCAATAAAAGTAATTAAAGAGATAAAGAGTAGAGAAGAATACCAATTGACAGAAAGCATGAACTTTTATTGAAATCGAATAGGTTCAATCACCTTTAATCTAATCTAAAGTGTTTAGACTAAAATAAAGCTAAACTAAGAACTATGGAAAAACTAGAATGAAAAGATGTCTCTAAAAATATGAGGAATAGCTATTTATCATAGCCCAAAATCTAATTAAAAAATGAATAGAAAAAGATAGAATTTCGGGGAAAAAAAGTTGTCCGTGCTCCAGGCCCGATCGGGTCAATTCCCGCCCGATCGGGTGGCTAAACTGCAATTTTGCATCAACTTGCGAAGGCCGTATCTCTCAAACTAGAAGTTCGATTGGGGCGTGTGACCTATCATTGGAAAGCTATTGAAGTCTAGAATCCAACCCAATTGGAATTTCTTGATTATAAATTTTATATCAAAAGTTATAATGAAAATAGTGAAGGTGTGTCAGTTTTGGCACTTGTTTCACTAACTCTTTGCTTCATTCCAACTCAAAATCGTCCCAAACGGATGCATTGTGATCCTTGTGCAAGCTACCTTCATCTTCAATGATTAATAGGTTACATCTTTGGTAGTCATGATCACTTTGTATCAAATAACCTGAAAATCATCGAAAGACACAAACGGGGAGTAGTAGAGCACAACTTATGTAATTCATGTCATTATGCACCTAAATGCTCAAAAAGGAGTTCTAAATGCAATCTAAATGCATCTAAAAACTATATATAAAGGTGATACATCAATCCGCTACTGGAACATGATCAAAGGGGGAAACCTTGATAATAGGACCTAACGACAATTTCCGTTGTTAATTTTATTGAGGCAATATAGATTGAGATGCCATGTTAACAAAAGTATTTGTAATTGATTGCATGTTGCAAAAAGAAAGAGTAAAGAAGGAAGATGATGGAGAAGGTAGTTGGGTTGTGGAAGAAGTTAATTCTAAACTCTAAAACTTAGAGAGAGAGGCTCTCACTTTAGGAGAGAAGTTTATTTTCCTAACAATCTAACAAAATACTTTTTTTTTAAAGAACAAAATACAAAACTTCAAAGAACAATATACTTTTGTGTGAAGAGCAAAATAGGAAATTTTGAATAACATACAAAAAAAACACTTTGACAATTTTAAAAGAACATTTACTTTAAAAAAAAAAGAAAAATAAATAAATTTTAAAGAACAAAATACCTTTGTTTTACAAAGAACAAAATAAAAAATTTCAAAAAATATTTACTTACATTTTTTAAATCTGTCAATTTTAAAAGAACATTTCCTTGAAATATAAAGAACAAAACACGAAAATTCAAAGAACAAAATATAATTTTACACCAAAAGAATATTAAACATTATTTAAAAGAATATTAAAAAGTAAAATATAAGTGTAAATGGAAAAGAATAAAGGGAAAATTAACAGGAATAATCCGAACTATTACCCGTCTTCCATTATTAATCCCACTTATAGAAATTTCCAAAATAATCCCAACTATCACCCTCCCTTCCTAAAACAATCTCACTTGACTTGGAACCTGTTAAACATGTTGAAATGGCCACATGTCAAAATTCTATTGGCAAAAAAAAAAAGAAAAAATAATAATTTGAAAACCCATCCCTTTCCCAGCCACCACCCCTTCCCCTCTCTTTTCCACCCACCACCACCTTCCCCTCTCCATACCCAGCCAACACCACTCGCCAAACACCACCATCCGCCGAAAACACCACCATACACCCAAAAACCACCAGCAACCAACCGGAAACCCAAACCCACAACCCAAAACGATCCCTAACCACCCGAAAACACCACCCACACAGCCCGAAAACCACCCCTAACCGCCCGAAAACCTAAACCCACAACCCAAAACGATTCCTAGCCACCCGAAAACACCACCCACACAGCCCGAAAATCACCCCTAACCACCCGAAAACCCAAACCCACAACCCAAAACGATTCCTAGCCGCCGAAAATACCACCCACACAGCCCGAAAACCGCCCCTAACCGCCCGAAAACTTAAAACCACAACCCAAAACGATCCCTAACCACCCGAAAACCACCCAGACGAAGGTTGTGAAGGTTGTGGGTGGTGGTGGCGATGGTTTCGGAGAGTGAGTGAAGGTGAAGGCTAGGCGGTGGTTTTCGGGAAAGGGAAGGAGAGTGGTGGCCGGCGTGTACAAGGAGGACGAAAGGGAGTGGTGGCCGGAATTGGTGGATGCGTTGGTAGTTTCAGGGGGAGGGTGGGTGGCTGGGGTTTGATGGATAGTAGAGGGTGGCAGGGTAGGGGTTATTTTTGGGGTGGATGGGTTTGTTTGTTTTTTTTTAATTTGATGATTCAAAATAAAATAATAAGTTGACCAATCACAACGCGCCACGTGTCATTATTAACCTGTTTATCAAGTCACCATTTCACTTAGGACTAATAAGGGAAGATATACTAGATAGTTAAGATTATTTTTGAAATTACTATAGGTGGGATTAATAAGGGAAGACGTGCAATAATTCGGATTATTTTTGTTAATTTTCCCAAGAATAAACATGAATAACCAAAAAAACATACAAGAATAACAAAAGAACAATAACATGAAAAGGAGAGAGAGCAAAGCAACGCCGGTAAAGGTTGCTCGACGGATGGTCGACGACAATCTTTAGTGAACGGGGCCCGACGAACGACGACCCTAGCCGCTAGTTTGCTTACCCCCTAGCCGCCCCCTTTGCTTAACCCTAAACCGCCGGTCGTTTAACCCCGGAGCTTGAGGGTTGCCGTGAGTTCCTGCTGGTGACTCGTTGCCACGTCAAACCGGAGCACAGAACACCTTGTTTCGGGGAGCACCAAAAAATTTTCAGTAACAACCAATTGTAAAACATCCACTGACCCACCTACTCGTATTTTGGGATTGGTAAAAAAGGAGTAAGGAGCAACCAAAGGAAGGGTGACAAGGGTGAGGCAGAAGCAGACCCACAATTAGAAAAGGTAAAGAATTTGTGAGATCATTCAATATTTCAATTGAATTGAGGACTACTACTACTAACACAGTACACACTGTACATGTACATCCCAGGAGACGAGGAGAGAAGAGAGAGAAAGATTAGAGGTTTTGACTTAATAGCCGCTGTATTCAAAGAAAAAAAAAGAGAGAAAACACACACAGTAGAGCAGCAGGCGTTCCAATCCCACAACAACCACCCCCACTATTACACACCAACACACTTTAGATTTCCATCCTTTAATCTTTCTTCTTCTTCTTCTTCTTCTTCTTCTTCTCTGTTGTTTTTAGTTGAGAAACAAAAAAACACCCACAAACAAACAGCTCCTTATTAGTCTCTTTGACAACCCTTTTGCTAGTTTTGTTGTTGGGTCCCATCAATCAAACAAAATCTCCCCACTAAGATGGTCAATTAATGTTTTCTTTACTTCTCTAATCTTTCCTTAAAGTAAGTCTTTTTCTTGATTATTCATCAAATCCAAGTTTCTATCTTTCTTTTTTTCTTATTACTAGTATTCTTAATCATTCCACATTGTTGTTGTTGTTGTTGTTGTTGTTGTTTCTGTTCCTAATTTTTTGTTTTTTTTGGGGATTAGGGTTTCTGGGTAGTGATTATTTTGGGGTTAATTGTAGTAGATCGTTTGATTATGGTGTGATATGAGGGTTTCTAGACTTTATAGAAGATGGGTTGTGTTTTTGGTAAAGAGAATTTAGTGCCAGAGGGAAGAGAGCGAGCTGGGAGGAGAGAGAGAGATAATTTGGGTACTGAATCTGGGAGGAAGGTTGATTTGCCCGTTGCCGATGTTGTGTCGGGTTGGGATACTGGGAAAGATGGTGAGAATGGTGCTGTTGAGTTGAGAGATGGTGGGAAGAAGGATGAAGAGAGGAATGGAGATGAAGATGGGGAGGAGAAGAGGGAGGGCGAAGCGAAAGGTGGAAGCCAGAAGCCTAGGGGAGATAGAAGGCGGTCCAAGGCAAACCCGAGGTTGAGTAATCCTCCCAAAAATGTACATGGCGAACAGGTGGCTGCTGGATGGCCTTCTTGGCTTTCTGCTGTTGCAGGTGAAGCGATCGACGGTTGGGTTCCGAGGCGAGCAGATACTTTTGAAAAGATTGATAAGGTGGGGGAATCAAACTTGAAACTTCACTTTGTTTGTTGATTTTGTACCCTCTCTAGTGTAAAGAAGTTCAAAGTTTGGTTTGATCGTCTTGTATTTTGCCCATGCTGTTTGTGATTGCGGCTGATTCTATTTTCTTTGTAATAATAGATTGGGCAAGGAACATATAGTAATGTGTATAAAGCCAGAGATTCATTAACTGGGAAGATCGTTGCACTTAAGAAGGTTCGGTTTGATAACTTGGAGCCTGAGAGCGTTAAGTTCATGGCTAGAGAAATTTTGATTCTCCGGAGATTAGACCATCCCAATGTTGTGAAACTTGAAGGACTGGTTACTTCAAGGATGTCTTGTAGTTTGTATTTGGTGTTCGAGTACATGGAGCATGATTTAGCTGGACTTGCTGCCAGTCCAGATATTAAGTTTACGGAGCCACAGGTTTGTGACAATCCATCTTTTGTGAATACGTATGTGACCTACGTGATGAAAGACCTCGTGAATTTGTTGGTTCATGCCAGTTCTTTGTTCAGTAATTACTAATTAGTAGTCATTATATTGCAGGTCAAATGTTACATGCACCAACTAATCTCTGGATTAGAGCACTGTCACAATCGTGGTGTCCTTCACCGTGATATTAAGGGATCAAATCTCCTTCTTGACAATGGAGGAATTCTTAAGATAGCTGATTTTGGATTGGCCACATTTTTTGATCCGAACAAGAAGCATCCCATGACCAGTCGTGTTGTCACTCTATGGTATCGAGCCCCAGAGCTCCTCCTTGGAGCTACTGATTATGGGGTTGGCATCGATCTATGGAGTGCTGGCTGCATTTTGGCCGAGTTATTGGCTGGCAGACCTATCATGCCTGGCCGTACTGAGGTAGTTTTTTCTTTCCTAGTTTTTTTTTGTTTCACTGGGGTGCAAAGGACTGGAAATTGACTTGCAGCTCATCTAGTTTGTATTAGGGTGCGTTCTCTTCACCTTAGAAAATAAGTTGCAAGTTTAATTAGATAAGTTCCGATAAACCGTATAAAACTACCTTCAAATAAGTTCCAATAAATTCAAGTAAATTCCAACAAGTTCACATAAGTTTAGATAAGTCTAGTTCAGATAAGTTTAGTCCTATTTTGAATATCTGTAGCCATTATTTCAATCCTGGTCTGCCTTGTTCACAATTATATCAGCTGTACTGACTACTATATGGAGTTAGACTTGGCCCTCTGAAGTGGTATGGTAGTACTTGCTTACCATTACTTGCATGTACTGTGGAGCTTTTTATGTGATAGTGAACAAACCTTCTTGTTGTGCTTTGGTAAAGAGCTTCCTATCTTGGTACATCAATTTAGTTGTGGGATGAGGAAGGTGGGAAGTGGGAACATATCTTTCTAAAAGCAGTTGTCGCAAGATTATTCATTTCTTTTAACTGATATCATGGGTCTTCATTATTGTTCCTCAATTATTTGTACCTGGATTACATGGCTTTATTGTTAGACATTTATGATGATCTTCTTGTTCCTCGTAGGTGGAGCAATTACATAAGATATATAAGTTATGTGGTTCACCTTCTGATGAATACTGGAAGAAATCAAAGTTGCCAAATGCAACAATATTCAAGCCACGAGAGCCGTACAAAAGATGTATAAGAGAGACCTTTAGAGATTTTCCACCATCGGCTTTGTCTTTAATTGATACTCTACTTGCAATTGATCCATCTGAACGCAAAACTGCCACAGATGCTTTAAATAGTGATGTAAGTTTTTCACTCTTATGAAGCAAGATTTTCGTTCAATTTGACATTGTGAGATGCTGCCATGAGTAGTTCAGAAGATTTTTTTTATAGATGTGACCCATATCAAGTATTTGTTTTTGTGGTCAATTCCAAAGGGGTCTGATGCCCTTGTTAGAATGAGAGGGAAGTCTAGAGAACTCAAGTCATCTTCCCCCCCCCCCCACACCAATCCCCCCTTTCTCATTGAATGTTGTTTCCTCATGGTGTATGCCTTTGTGAAGTGAATAATCTAATTTTTCTGCTCATGTCACAATTAGTTATTGTCTTTAGAGCTGGGGTCTGAGAAAGTTTTTGTTTTGGTCGTTCTGCATGTACTGGAAAATAAATATCTTAAAGTATTAATGAATTTTCGACCCTGCCTTTTCTGGTATTTTGTTTGCTGAAATAATATTTGATTCCTTGTTCTGAAGATCACAAGGATTACTATTTACGCTTTGTTTGGATAGCAAAGAAGGAGGGAAAGGAAGGCGAGGAGAGAGGGGAAAGGGAGGGAAGAGAAAGGGAGGGGAAAAGTGTGGTCTAATTCCCTCCAAATCTTTCCAATTTTGGAGGGATGATGCAAGGAGGGAAATGGATCCCTCCCCTTCCTTCCCCCAAACTTTTTTTCCAAACAAGAGAAATTGTCCCCCTCCCCTTTTGGTTGTCTTCCCTTCCTTCCAATTTCTTCTATCCAAACAACGTGTTAAGGTTTTGTATGTGAATCTTTTCGCTATATATTCTATTGCATGAGAGTTTGAAAGTATCAACTGGATCACCTCTTTGTCATTTACCTTCATTCTCTGTCTTTCTTTGTCATGGTGATTCTCTAAATAATTTTGTTCTACAGTTTGAAATTATTTCTCTATAGGAGACACTTCTAGATTGAGTTGATCACCTCCGTTTCTGTGCTCTCCTGTTATGCTTATATGTTTCTCGTGAACTGGGTTCAATCTCACAAAAAGAGAGATGTACTTCTGACTACTTTAATGTTGTCATTTTTTCTCAAGCTGGTCTATTAACATTAGAATATAATGTCCTCCTTTTTCCTAGTTTCTGATCATGTGACGTGTGATTTACCTTTGACCTTCATTAACTTTATATTGATGATATCATCCATGTGAAGTTTTTCCATTTAAGAACTTCTTATGTTGATTTTCTCTGTTGGATTTCTCTACACTGTTGGAACTAACTAGTGAAGCGCACTTTTCCTGAAGAAAAATTGCACAACTGCGTTGCAGGAAGGAACAAATAACAATGCTGTTTGAACTGCATTCCTAATCTATTAGAAATCTTTTGTTTTCCCGAATTGATGAAGGTTCTCTATCCTCCTTTGTGCAGTTCTTCAGTACTGAACCTCTTGCTTGTGACCCATCAACGCTTCCAAAGTATCCGCCAAGCAAGGAGATGGATGCCAAACGTCGTGATGATGAGGCCCGAAGGTTAGTAGCTAGTGTGATGTATATGTTTTGTCTACAAATTGCTTCACGTGTCGTGTGAAAATATTTATTCAATATCATCATCTTCTTATCTTTTTTTGTCACTTTGTATTGGATAGATGGGCTTAAAGTCTTCCGTTATGCTCATTGGAATAGCTCTTCTTAAATTTCCCATAGAGTTCCATCTACACCTTCAATAGATAGATCAGTTTGGACTGAGAACTAAATTCTCGCACCAGTAGCTTTTGGAACTGTTGGGTCATCAGACAAATTCCTCATGTGCATTTGCATTTGTTAAAATTTTGTGAATTCATTGAGATGTTAGCTATTTTGCATTTGTTGTAAACTTGAGTTTTAGTTTCTTAGGCTTGTACATATGCATATGTAGAACCATTTATACTGTTTTTCTTCATTCGACATGAAACTTTTCCCTACATTTTTTTCTTTTTACTATCTCACTCTCAATTTCAGATAAGTGAGATTAAGTATTATGAGAAAAGGTTAACATAATCTTTGGAGTGATTGGACATCAATCTTGGAATGACATCTATTTGGAGTAGGCTGACTAGCTTTAGTCCCTCTCCCCCCTCTCAGCACTTTTCCTTTTCAATTAGGAGCCGTGGATTTGTTAGTTTAAAGGTCCAACTGGAAACCTCTATGTTATTACATGGGTGGCTGTGTAGATCCGATACCTCCCCCCTTCCTTGCCTGCCAAGAGCAGGACCTTGCTATAGAAATTAGTCTGATGTCCCGATGTTATTTTTGGTCTTCTAGCCTCTATGAGGCATAGGATGTGCCATTCCCTTGATACTCAGGCACCTTTAAGTTACCTGATTGAACTGTGTGATCCTGATCCATCTAAAGGCCTTTAGTTCAGCATACAAATTCCATCAACAGGTCTTTATGTTACAGAAATGTTGTCGCCTTGCCGTATTTTTCTTATCATTAGGTGACGGGCCATTAGATAGCATGACTGTATCCTTCTGCAGCGTTCACTGTGGACCATTATGCTATGGCATTGGTCATTGCAAAAACAAATTATCACAAATAATCTCCGAAAGAATGGTTGTTTTTTCATATAGGGAGCATTGTTCACGTGTCTTTAGGCATTTTCAACATCTCATAACCTCGTATTTTTCTTGTAAAGAAAAATCTTTGGTTTTCAGATGGCATGTTTCAAATATATACTAATGAAACTGAAAATTTCAGCTTGCTGAGAATACTGAATTCATTTTATGATGGATGTCCTTTATTATGTAATGCTTGCAATATGCTGCTTGCATATATATGTAACAATTATTGCAATTAATGTCCACAGTTTCCTTCTCAAACCGGGTTATGGTAGGATTATAAGTATTTCACGAGCCTGTGTCCTGAATACTTTTTTGTTCCCATAGATTCCTTTTTTTATGTTCCTTTAAGTATTAGTTTGTTGCTGATGCCCCCTAGGCATAAAATTCTATGTACTTTCTTGATGCTGTAAATTTGGTATTGCATGTGTTGTGGCGTTAGAATATATCTTTGTGGATTTATTTACATTCTCTGTCGTGTTGCTCTTCTTTTACATCTTATATTGCCTAGTCTTGTTCTTTTAGTGGCTAAAATTGATCTTACTTTTCCTTTCCTTTGCAGGCTAAGAGCCGCAAACAAAGCACAAGGTGACACGACGAAGAAAACTCGAACACGTGATCGTCCACGGGCAATGCCAGCCCCTGAAGCGAATGCAGAGCTCCAGGCCAATCTGGATGTATGTTATATTGCTCTTCCCTGTCATCTTATTTATACTTGTCCATCCTGTAATGCACTTCACATCTTGTACGGACACGAGAGTGAAATTTGTTGTCAGAAGTAGAATAAGTAATTGAAAGTGGACAGATAGGATATGGAATGTTGGAAAGGAAGAAAAAGATTGATGAGATGGAGAGGAGAGGGAAAATTATTTTACACATTGAGTTCCACTTAAAATGGAAGTGTGAAGTATCATTTTAGGACATCTCAAAATGGTGTGTACATGAACATTCAACGATAGGAATGTTAACATCGTTAAGTCCATCTGTCTGGAGATTTTCAAGTCTACCTGATGCACATTACTGTTCTGAATTTTCTACGGCCTATTGTGTTTCCTGGAAATGACAATGTCTTACTGATATTCTTGATCTTTGTTTATCTTCCAACAGCGACGGCGTATAATTACTCATGCAAATGCAAAGAGCAAGAGTGAGAAGTTCCCTCCACCACACCAGGATGGAGGACTCGGCTACCCCTTGGGTGCTTCGCAGCACATTGATCCTGCAAACATCCCACCTGATATTCCTTACAGTTCCACGTCATTTACATACTCAAAAGGGGTAGGCCAACATTGGTCCGGTCCATTGGTGGACCCTGCTTCTGCTGGGGGTCCCAGGCGAAAGAAAAAGAATGTTGTTGAGGGCAATGAACCCAAGTCAACAGGCCGAAGAGATATCAGTAGTTCTCGAGCTCGAGGAAAATAAGTCCAGGATAATAGTGAGAACACTTTCAGCTCTAGTTGTTGAAGCTTGCATTGACTGGATTCTTCTTAATTCTAGGTTTTCAGTGACCAAGCTTTTATAAGATGCAAACAGAAATCATGAGCATGAAAAAGGCTGGTGGAAGTGTATTTAGAGGTATAAGTGATTTTTATTTCTTTTTTGAACTTTTTTTCTTTAAACTTCCCCAATGTCAAAAAGAAATTTTCCTTATACTATTTGTTGGATAGTGGGGGAAGTTTCCTCGTGTATATTTTGACCTTCCTCTATAGAGATTTCTATTCTTTGAGCAGCATCTGGTATTTCTGTTCACTAAACTTATTTTAAACAAACCTTGTCTCTTTGAGTGGCCAATAATCTTCAACTGAAGCACTTAAGGTTTTGTACATGGAGGGTTGCATGGTTGTTAATAATTAATAAGGGAAATGGGGTAAGGTATACAAGCTGGTGCCAATATGATACTACCAAATAACTCAAGAAATTTCATTTTATACCCGTGTGTATTATGCGCACTAATGGCGATAACTTTTGATAAGTATCTTGTAAAACCAAAGCGAATATTCCAAACCTTCACACATCTTTTTTAAAAATCTTAACTTTGGATTATTCCTATGAATAATTTCAAGTATTGGTCTGGATATCTTTCAAACTAAATCAAACTTTTTTTTTGACTTCAATGATCCGTTCTTGGTCCATTATATAAAGAACACTAGAGAGTTTGGATGAGAAAGTATATCCAAAACTTGGGGATTATTCCAAAAATAATCAAAAGTTAGGATTATTTGAAAAGATTGGTGAAAGTTCAAATTTATGTGTCAATTGCTGGCAGCCCTACAACTAACTTGATTAGCATGTTGCTTTCAAAATGCTAGCCTTTCTAATGCGCCTCGGCTTTGAATCCTGCAATTGTGGACTCTAATTTATTTTTTACAAAGATCGTCAACACTTAAGTGAATCCAAAAGAATAAAACTTACCCTTTAATGGCTTCCTCAAACCCTTATATAAAAGATTAATGTTAGAGATAATGGTTGTGAGGGTTTGTCAAGCATATACATAATTGCTTGAGGCGTTTATTGACCGTTTAAGTTGTACCTGTGTGCGTATTATTTTGATTGATCAACCAATAACTTTTATGCCCGCTCTTGTACCTAATATGGATGTGATGTAATTGGTAAGTGTATGAAATTGTGATATTATATGAGATAAATGCACTGTACTATATCAATCCAAATTAGTAAAATCATTTAACTCTTTCTTAAAACCCTTCAAGGAAGAAAATGTTGGAGGTAGTAGTTGTTGGTTTATTGCATCTAAGTTCGCACATTGTTAGTTGTCGAGTATTCGTACATAATTGATCATGTTGTTTCGTCAATGCATGCCTTGTGTTTGTTTGTGTATTGGATCATAGGAGCAAATATTCCTTTACCCACACTCTTACGCACTAATATGGATGTGATGTAGCTAATAGGTAAATGAAACCATAAGTTCATATATAGATAACGCTATAAGGACAAAAAGATTCTCCTTACATTAATAATAATTGACTTAATCAAATATGAAGAAACCCATATTGAAAGGGGAAACTAAACTAAAATAAAGTTCCAAAGTGAGAATAGGAACAAATGTCACAATGGTTAGGATTTTATTTCTCTAAGTCAGCTATAGATCTAGTAACAAAAGAAAACTTTCAGCTGTAAAAAAGAAAAGAATATTTTCAAATCTAACAAATGACGCTCATTTAAGGCAAAACGTATTCGGAAATAATCTTGAATTGTAATACATATACTTCATTTTCCATATCTTCAAAGACATGTCAGTACCCCTTGACAGCTTAACCAAAATATTGCAAAATGTAAAATGTCTATGCACCCGGTTTTGAGTATTGCACTTGCCACTAAACATATTTTCATACAAACTACTCCCTCTGTATAAAAAAAATGCAACTTTTGCCATTTTTGGCTGTAACAAAAAAAATACAACATTTGCAAACTTTTCATTTTAGGTAAATTTTTTTTGCTATAATTACAAAAATGCCATTACTTAATCATAATTAAAACATCTCAAATCATCATTATAATTTTAACTACAAATCAATTAAATAATAATTTCCTTCATCTCCTAAACCCAATTACTCAAATTCAAAATAAATTCACCCACCACCACCACCCACCACCACATTCAACCCAATTTCACCACAACCACCACCACAAAAACCCTAACCACCACCACTTCCACCACGAAACCCTAACCCAATTTCACCATCGTGCGTTCGTGCGCGTCTGGGTTCGTGCATATGGTGGTGTTCTAGGGCTCGATGGTTCGTGCATCTGGGTTCGTGCGTTTGGGCTCGATGGTTCGTGCGTCTGGGCTCGGCGGTTTGGTGGTGTTCGTGCGATTTCTGGGTTCGATGGTTTGTGGTTAGGGATTGGTTTCTAGGGTTCGTGGTGGTGTTCTAGGGCTCGATGGTTCGTGCGTCTGGGTTCATGCGTCTGGGCTCGGCGGTTTGGTGGTGTTCGTGCGATTTCTGGGTTCGATGGTTCATGGTTAGGGATTGGTTTCTGGGTTCGATGGTTCGTGGTTAGGGATTGGTTTCTGGCGGTGGTAGGTGGTTAGGGTTCGTGGTTTGGCGGTGGTTCTAGGGGTGGTTAGGGTTTGTGGTTTGGTGGTGTAACTAGGGGTGGTTAGGGTTCAATCTGGCGGTGGTGTTCGTGGTTAGGCGGTGGGGGGCGGTTGTGTTCGTGGTTAGGCAAAATCTGGGTTCGGCAGTGGTTTCTTTGGTTGGGTTTGGCGGTGGTGTTCGTGGTTGTCGTTATTGAAGGTGGTGGTTGGCGTGGTGGTCGGTGTTGAAGGTGGTGGTTGGCGGGGTGGTCGGTGTTGAAGTTGGTGGTTAGAGTTTGAAGGTCACTAACCTCACTTCCTCTCTCCTTAAAAACTTAATCATCTCTTTAATTTGTCATTAAGATCTTTTGCCTATGAGAGAGTGCCAAGGCCAATCGTTGCTTTTTTTGATACGGAGGGAGTATTTAATTTAAGTAGTACTAGTGATGAAATATTGAGGGATAATCTTGATCTGCCTCTTTATTGATTAACCAGAGAATCTATATACAACCATGTAACCCTGGTGCTAATCGCTTAGCGTGCAAATAGGAAATTAGTAATACAAAAAAATAGCAGGAAGCTAGCAATACAAGGAAACTATATGAAAAAAATATATCCAATACTCCCCCTCAAGTTGGAGCGTGGAGGCCATATACGCTCAACTTGGACGAGATGAAAGTAAATTGGTTGGTCCCCAATGCTTTGGTGAAAAGTTTAACTAATTGAAGAGATGTCCGCATATGTACAACTACAATGAAGTCTACAGTAAGGAGTTCACGCATAAATTGACAGTCTATCTCGATACGTTTCGTGCGCTCACGGAACACGAGATTTGCAGCGATGAGCTGCTTGATTGTCACAAAAATAATTGAATATGTTGGTTACGAAACACACCCAAACAAGCAAGGAAATCATATAACCATTTAATCTCAGCACAAGTAAGCCATGGAACAATACTCCGCCTCAGCCGAAGAACGGAAAACAATGTCCTGCTTCTTGGTTTTCCATGAGATTGGAGAGGACCAGTAGTGATAAAATATCCAGAGATAGAACGATGAGTAGTTGTACAACTTACCCAATCAGAATCATGATACGCATGAAGTTGTAAGTCATTATTGGCACTAAGCAACATATCTTCGCCAAGATGTCTCTTAAGACGGCTTAAAATTGAAATGTTCCCGATGTGGTGTTTACATAAAATGGGAAAGGATATGAACTGGATAGCAAATATTAGGGCGAGTGATAGTAGGATAGATCAGATGTCCGACAATTCGCTTATATTGTGCCGGATCAGAGTAAATGGGTCTGTAACTAGTGTCTGCTTATGATTCTCGGGAAGTGGAGTATCGATAAGCTTACAGGAAGACAACCCCATTTCATCGAGAATAGCTAAGGTATACTTGTGCTGAAAAAGAAGCATGCCTCAGGCGAGTGATAGTGTGGGTGAGGCTGCGAAGTAATAGGTATTGACGTAGAGGACATCTCCCCCATCTCCATGAATAATATATCCTCTTCCCCATCGTTAGCATGTCCATATTAGAAGTTGGGGAGTTCCCCTTGTCAACACTTTGAGCATAGGGTAACATATCTTCAAGAAACTGAACATCACGAGAAACAAAAATTTCCGGGTTTCCAAATCATAAAGGCATAAGGATATTCGACAAACACAACTCGTCGACTTCGAGGACCAAATCTACCTTTAATTCATTGTTTATAAATTATAATGAACGTAACAAAGATAACCAAAAACCTTCAACAAATTATACTAAGGCGGAGGACCAAATAAGAATTCATATGGGTCTTAACCTATAAGACCCTAGAGGAAATTCAGTTCATCAAATGCAAAACATGTACACATTCTCCCCAAAATTGAACCGGTAAAGAAGCTTGGAAAGGAAGTGCCCGAGCTACCTTCAAAATATGTTGATGCTTATGCTCGACACAACCATTCTGTTGAGAAGTTTCTATACATGAAGACTGGAAAAACATGCCATGATCATTAATTTTTTCAACAAGGGCTTGAACTCTGTACCATTACCGGAATACACAACCTTAACAAACTTGTCAAACTGTGTTTTTACCATAGCAAAAAAATTAAGAAAATTGTTTTGTGTTTCATCCTTTCTTTTTAACAAGTATACCCATAAAGCACGAGAATAATCATCAACAATAGTAAGAAAGTAATGTGCACCGATAAAAGTAATTTGTGTGGATAAGCCCCTAAAGATCACAATGAATCAAACCAAAAATTTCAGAAGTTCTATCATCATCACTAATGGAAAAAACAATGTGTGTTTTTGACTATGTAACAAATATCACCAGAATCCAAGAACTTCTTTATTTTTCTATTTCTTTTAGAACTTGGAATAAAAGACATTAGACATAGTTTGACTAGTAGGATGTCCAAGCCGTCGATGAAGCATCATGATTGTCTCAACAGTGGTAGCATGAACTCGAGCCATCTTGTCACATTCTTGAAATAATACACCCTGTTTCTCAACTTACCCAGTCCAATGGCATCCTTGTATTGCGGTTTTGAATAATGCACAATTTGTCACTAAACATCACAAAACAAGAAGAATCAAATATTAATTGGCCAATAGAAATTAGATTGCATTTGAGATTTGTTACAAATAACACATTGCGCAACACGAGACCAATACTTATTTGAACACTTCCTAGTTTAACCGTAGATGTTTGCAAACCATAAGAAAGACTGACATGTTGAGGTGTTAAATCAACATAATCTAATAAGAAAGAATTTTTTTTGTCATGTGGTGATAGGCTCCACTAGCGAGAATCCAGGTATCATGATAAAAAAGAAACCACCTTACCATTTAACCTCTTGTAAGACGGAGAAGTTTCAATCAATGTTAGTAGGCGTTGGAGTTGGTTCAAAGACAGACCTAGCAGTGAAGCAAGTGAAGATCCATTGACTGCTGTTATGGCTATGGCAGTCTCGCAAGTACATGCACAAGTAATAAGTTCACAACCATACAATTCATCCCATAAAGATTTAAATTTCCTGTACTTATATAATAAAAAGGGGAATAAAGTCAATATAAGTTAAACTTTGTAGTAATTTCTTCTTTCCTCCTTTACCCTTCATCTTTTTCTTATTTACATGTGTGCATACTACACACTCTACTTATAAAAAGTGGTCTTCTTGTTAATTTTTATCATTCCTTTTTTCTTACTGTACATATTATGTTTCACCTCTGTTTTTTAGTTGTACCGTATTGACTTTTATTCATGTTCAACACTTCAACCTCTTTTTATTTATCTATGTAGGGAAAATATAGTCAAGTGTAATTGTGTTAGATTCATTAATGTTGCAAATATGACCCCTCAAGTGGAGTCATGTTAGATTTGTGAATGTTTCGAATATAACCTCTAATTATTTTTTGTGCCAATGAGCCACAAGAATGATATCTAAAAATGGGGGCGGGAAATTCGAACATATACGGCCTAATATACATAAGCCCTTAATCTTAATCAGTCGTCAATCGTACACAAGCCCCTCACTATTAACAGTTTTCTATAGCTAATTTACTCTTCTTCATTGTATTATATTAAGTGAAACTTGCATATATGTAGTGAAAATATAAATAATATAATAATTAACCAATGAAGACAACAAAAATTTAATAAAATTTTGAATATGAGCCATCACAAATACAATATAACCTATTATAGGAGGATGAAAGTTTCCCTTCTTTGGCACATTATTCATAAGAGACACTTGAATATAGTGAAGACAATAATGCTATACAAATATTAATGTTATTATTAATTATAATAATAATATATAATTGAACATAAAACCTCATCTAATTGAGTATGACCTACAGAGTGCAATATTGGGATCAATGGTGTATTTAAAACTTGGCACTCACATATTTTTTAAGTAACGTGTGTATATATATTTTAACATAAAGATGTGTGAACATCCTTCAACTAAATATTTATAATAATTAATTA
This sequence comes from Patellifolia procumbens, assembly GCA_947645195.1. Taxonomy (NCBI): domain Eukaryota; kingdom Viridiplantae; phylum Streptophyta; class Magnoliopsida; order Caryophyllales; family Amaranthaceae; genus Patellifolia; species Patellifolia procumbens. Next base: position 288,347 of record CANSGD010001085.1, read on the forward strand.
ATATTTTAATATAAATTATATTCAATATAGAGAGGAGCCTAAGCAACGCTGGGCCCTCATCACTAGTATTATAATAAGTGACTATTCATGCCCCTTTATAGAAGTTTATAATATTGGGTTTTAAGTTAATGAAATCGAGGTCCACTAATGAACGAATATTATTCTTTGAGATCTGTCCATAGTTTAAGAGCGATCTTATGTCCGGCTATACTTGGTTGAATATAAAATTTCTCATGAACTAAACAACCAAGAGCATATAGTGGACTTATTAGATTTCCACGCAACATATTCTGGTAATTTTGCGACAGGTTTAATTATTGCACAAGTAACAAAACCTTCCTTATTCTTCCTCTCCAAGCAATTCATTACAGTTTTGGACGACCAATCGTCATAATTATCTCCCGTTAGTATGTACTTAGTAATAGACATACCCGAACCTTCAGAATGGTGAAGGTGCTAAAGGGAAGAGGGATCGTGAATGGGCATCGTTGGTTTGACAGTCGATATACCCCTTGTTAAATCTTGTTAGAGTATTTGAACATGAAGATCGAGATCTACTAAACAAACGGTAGAAATATTTTGGAAGCCAGAAGAAGAAACTGATCAACCCAACAAGAAAAATAAAATAATTGGCACGTCGAAAACAAGCAACAACAACAAATTGATGAGAAAATAATTGTGGATCGAAAACTTTATGGATCTGATGCCATGATGAAATATTGGAGGATATTCTTGATTTGCCTCTTCATTGATTAACCACTTAATAGATATGCAATTCTATAACCCTAATTCTAATCAAATCGCGTACAAATCAGAAACTAGTTATACAAGGAATATGATACTTGTAATACAAGGAAACTATTTATTGTGTTTCCTTAAAAAAATTACCGATATCTTTTTCCTTAAAAAGATCCAATAATAGCTACAATTTACTAGGTTTAAGATGTTCAAAATAATAAAATTTAACTCTTTGTTATTTTCCTATAATCTTTCAAGGGAGGACATGTTTGAGAGTTGGAGACAATGGTTCTTTTATGATGTGAATTGCTCCTCACGCAAATAGTTTTTATAGATTTTGCGAATGGAATGGACGAAGTGTTTGATAAATTCATGAATTGCAATTAACCATTTGAGCTTGTATGCTAGTATTGATACAAAGTGATTGGCACTCATATAAAATCATGAGATCATATATGGATAAAGAATTGCACGCGATTATTCCAAAATAATAAAAAATTAATTCCTCAAGAAAATGAACCACACTTGATCATTGTCACCGTTAAGTGATGCATTCTTTTTCAAAACAGTTTGATTCCTCTTTAAGCAAGAACCCCTTTATTGGTATTAAAGAGAGTAGAAGTTAACATTTATTTTGTATTCTCCACTCGTCGCAAAATGTTGAAGTTATTGAACTTCTCAATTTCGATCGAAGCTTCGTTCGAATGACATTTTTGCAAGAGTTTAGTGAAGCATATTTTGTTATACTATACTCATAAAGAAAGTTGAACTCACAAATTATGTCCAAACTTACTTTATCTTCCTTTCATGTCACCTGAAAATAAAAATCTAAGTGAATATACAACCTTTTCAATTTAATAAGCTAAGTATTAAAATTCCTACTTTATTCGTCCTCATGTTTGATAAGACAATATGTTCTTTTTCAAATTTCATCACTGAAAATCGGTTAAGATTGTTAAAATTTCAATAAAGTAAAAAGCTCTTTACTTCTCGAGGACCAAATTCTCCTTTCAATTTCTTTGCCTGCCTCATGAAAATTTTCTTGCAAAAAGCCTCCCGCCCCAATTTCCCGCCTTCTTTTTACCACTCAATCTACTTTGAAAATTAATTATGTGGTAGCAATTTTTATTTGGAGGTGTATCCAGAGTCTCTCCATAACTATTGCAAAACTTAAGTAAAAGTTCATAACCTTTATTGTTTCTCTACGTCCCAAATTTGCATCAAACATTTACTTTTTCTTGGTTATAACTCATCAATTTCGACCCTTTATTCGCAATATATGGCGAGAAAGATATTATTACATCAGCTTTAATGCATACTTTATGATATTAATTTCTTTTCATCAAACAAGATATAAAGTCAAATATATTAATGATATAATATGTATATTAAGTATCATGAAAAAACAAATCTTACTATTTAATTAGGACACAAGAAGTATTATTTTTCCAGATCATGTACTATGTTGCAGTAGTATTACATATTTGTGTTGTTTTTGGATCAAAATCAAGTTATCATGTGTATGCAAATACCAGAGACTTGTTGATGATTAAGTGGTCATTTGATTGATCATGATAAGAAAATTTTCAAATGAGAAAGACTATTTGGTAATTGGAGATTTTAAGCAAGGAATCAAGTTATTATTTGTATTGCTTATTTGCGGCTTATGAGCACCCAGACAAGCACTTTTCTCCAATTTGTATAATGTTTTAACTTCTAAAAAAATAATGCAATTTCTTATGATTTAATCAACTAGACAAATTCATACTCCCCCTTTTCTATGTAGATGTTTCACTTTGACTTTAATCATATCTTTTACTATTTGTATGAAAACAAATGCTAGTATATAGTAGCATGTTGTTAAATGAATCTATATTTTCAAAATATCAATTTTTTTAATATTATTTTTACTAATTGGTAATTGGAGATCTTAATGCTTAAAATTGTGCATTGACAAAGTATAAACGTCAAAATGAAACTTCTATTTAAGAAGTGATGAAACATAATAAGATATGTTCTTAATCTTCTTATTATTATATTTGAATTTATTAGTAAAAAAAACTTTAATTTGGAATATGAATTTGACATGAACTAAGCATTTGGTGTCATTGTTATATATGATTCTTTTAGTAGAAAAAATATCTAACAATAGATTTTCAGTACTTTCACTATACTTTTTTTAGTTGCTACACTTGTTTGCACTCTGTTTAATGCACTACTTTGAACCTTATTTTTTAGTTACGCATAAATAAAAATCACAAATTATTAATATTATAAAAATGTAGTTAGGAATGATAAATCGAGCAAGATTAGTAATTGGTTAGTGAATAACAATTAATATGCTAGCAATAATACCTCTAAAAAAGATATGAAGACCAAAAAAAAACCCACTGTGGTTTCCTTTCTCTTTCTCCTTTCCTTTGCTGCTTCAATTTGCAGATACTCTTTATGTCTCCTCCTTCTCTCTTTCTCTCTGTGTTAAGGGTATTTTGTACTCTGTACTGCGCCATATGAAAGCAAACTCCTTTTCCATCCGTTATTTCTTCAAGTTTTTTTTGCCATTTAAACCATAACCCACTAAACAAAACCCTCTTTTTTGATCCTCACAAAAAACAAAAACTCATCAGTTTTCTTTAAAACACATAAATTAACCCAACAAAAAGGATGGAAGAAAGTAGTAATATAGCAAACAATGTAGCTCGAGCAATAACTGCTGCTCTTAATTGGAGCTCTACTCCTGATGATCGCAAGGCTGCTTTTGCTTTCTTAGAATCTGTATTCACCTCTCTAATCTTTGCTTTTTGGGTTGTTAAATTTGATTGTTTATGCTCTAATTTGCTTGTTTTCTGTTCAAAGTTTTGATTTTTATAGTGCATGAACTGTTATTCTTGATACCCATTGTAGTAAATTGTAATTTATCAATTCAGTTTTTTTGGGTATGTTGGAAGGATGTCATTGAATTTGTATAAAGCTGATTTTTTTTTTACAAATATATGGAACCCCTTTTGTTTATTTTATGTGCTTTGTTATGATTCTTGTTTCACTTGTTATGGAGACGATATCGAATGATGGTTTATGTTAGCCGACCCCTAATCATTTTTGGACTAAGGCTCGGTTATTGTTGTTGTTGTTGTTGTTGTTGTTGGAATTATCATGTCACTTGTTATGGAGACGATACCTTATGATGGTTCATGTTAGCCGACCCCAATTTGTGATTTGGGACCAAGGCTCGGTTGTTGTTGTGATTCTTTTAGCATTTGGTTTAAGACAATGAAATCAAAATTATTGTAAAAAATTGGTTATTTTGTTGTCTCTGCGAATCATATCTGATATGACAAGTTGACAACTGTTGCATTGTGATGAATGGTGAAGATTTTATACCGGATTACTCAACATACGTTGTAATCTTGAAGTTATCTTATACTTCTCCTGATTCTTTTGCTTAACTTCACTTGATATGGAATTAGAGATAGTGGAACAAAATATTGGATAGTTATGTTGTAGATTCTTTTGGTGGGGGCGTGTTATAACCTTGTTGATGCTTGGTAATTGGTTTGATCATACTAAATGATGTGGTATGTATGTGTATGCAAGAGTACAAGAAAAGGTTAAACTTTTTTGAAGGTTTTCTTTTTACAAATAATTACAGATTAGATTATGAATTTGCAGTTCCATCTGAATCTAATAACTGTCTAACTCCTTCAAATTTGCATGCCAAGGAATTAAAGAATGTTTTTTTATACTCCGTAATAAATCACCCATATTATACCCATACTATTTTAAATTATTATACTTGAAGTTGATTTGTTAGGACAAAAAATCTGGTATACCGAAGTCCTACGGTGGTTGAATTCTGTAACCCCCCATTTCAAAAATATATATCATTTTAACTTCTTTGTTCTCTCAAGCTGTTTGAATGTGAAGGTGACATATGTTCATATTTTAACCACAAATCTGAAATTTTATGGCTGAAAATGATTAACGCAATATGCAAACTTGGTCTAGGACTATCAATTTCGATACTGTAAATGCAAATGATAAATGTTTGTTAAAATTCTTGGCTGTTTTAGTACTGCGACATGAACAATTACATATTTACATCGTCCTGAGGCACATTGCATGCGGCTGTGTGAAAATGAATCATCTGTTTCACTTACGCGCAGAAATCAATAACCAGCTAGCCAAGTAGGTATAGAAGATTACAGATCTCAAATGGATTAAATGGGATTAGACTTCTGAAATCTGCGCCCGCAGACCAACTATGATTTGGTTCGACAATTCATCTCTCAATTCTAGAGTCTCTAGGTCCCCCCTGTTCTCCAATAGTTCAATTAACTCTCCCGATGTTGGCTTCTCAGTGGTTCCTGTGACCAGTGGACTGATTTTCTTTCTCAATAGTAAACAGAATTTCTGTCCTCATCTGGCAAATATAGTGTGTGCTGCTTGCTGTTTTTTCTGCCTTGGTTTTGTGATACTAATGAGTAATAGACTGTTTCAATTTTTGCAGTTTAAAGCAGGGGATGTGCGTGTCTTGGCTAGTATATCCTTCATTTTAGTTAAAAAGGAATGGTCTTCTGAAATACGGCTGCAAGCATTTAAAATGCTTCAGGTTGTTACTGGATTATCTTTCTCTTCATTGGTTGTCTAGTGCTTTAATCATGTCTTGCAGACTGCAGCTATGTAAACAGAAGATGTGTGTCATAATACATATCATTTTTAGATTCAATAATGCAGGGGCATTGATGTTTGATCAATAAATAACCGATGCTTATCTGTTTGTTTCTTTTAGAATCATTTGTATATACCCAATGGGCCATGACTATTCTATTCTATGATGTATTAATTACTGGCCTTTACAAAAAATAATAGAGCTTTTTACTATGAATGTTGTTGATCCTGGGAAAATATAATGTTCCAAATATTTCGTGCATCTATTAATCATGCTGACCGTTGTGTTCTGTCAATCAATATCAGAATATATGCATAGCTGCTGAATGCACCTCAACTAAAATGACATCACATAAGCTGATGGGGTTTCAGCGTAACACTGCCAACAGCTTTGATTTGTTCTATGTGATGCTTTCCCAACTGCCGCATATAGTCTTATATTTGATGAACATAAAGTTGGCTCTATGATCCTCTGATTATCAATTACTGCTGTTATTTTGATTACATTACTGTAGATACATTGTTGGAGAGTTTAGTGTAGTGGGTCATAGTTTGGTCAAAAGAAACACCTTCTCTTTCATCTACAAAAAAAAAGTATGGGTTGGATAAAAATATTACTAATAGTCTAACATTTGTAAGAATTACCGGTCTTGATGACTAGGTTTTCACTTCATTGAACTTGTAAATCAAGTTGGTCAGCTATGGAAGAAAAAGCTGGAGTGGACACCTAATTGGTTCTCATTAATTATAGGCATCTTATTGCCTAAAAAGGAAACCGATTTCCATTTCCGTACTGTCTTTGTAGCTATTAGAAATCATGGTCTTGCACGACATATCCTTTGTCTAGGAGAACACTCATTGATCCTGAAACATGGTGTAGAGCCTGAAACATGGTGTAGAGATGTGTAACACTGATATAAAACATGGGAATAAACTGGTATTGGTGATAATTTGTATTGGTTATTCTGCTCTATTTATGTTGTACTGATGAAGGCATGAAGCTTATATCAGCATTTATTTATCCGTCATTGAAAGTTCAATCTGAATTTGATTGGCTGCATGGATATAAGATGAAGTGGGATGTTACTAGCCTTTTTTCAACTGCTGTTGCCTACTGAGACTCTAAACCAGAATCTCTCAGTGATGTGTATGAATTTAATGTAACTATCTGTTTTGAAAAACTCAGCTCATTGCTGCTGGATATTGGTTCTCCCATTTGTGTTGAGGTCACGGGACCCAACTAGGTTCAGTTTCTAATTAGAATTATTTTTGGATACTCCTTCCCTCCTCCTTATAGTTCTTGCATTTCCCCACTTCTTTTGGATGTCACTTAGTACTTGCCAAGTTTCTGATAAAGTTATGTTCTTCATCAGCCAGATTTCTAAATGGTTCTTGGCTGAAAGAAAAAAATTTGCCGCGAGATATATGACAATACACAATGTTCTTTTTGTACTTTTTTATTTCCTATATTTGACTACTATTAGAGGATGAAGGGGCTTACAGTTTTGATGAGCTTACAATAATGGCATCTGTTGTCATTTGTATTCAGAGGAAATTTTGGTATGCATGCATGGGAGGGTAGAAGTTGTTGACACTATATCTGGTGTGAGGGGTTTATAGATGGAAAATCTTAATGCAAGTCAAGTTGTACTTCTGCTTCAAAGCTATGCGGCTTTCACTTATGTTCATCGAATCTTTTGATGCTTGACCTTTAAAAAACTTGTGAGCTTTATCTTCTTTAAACAAGGTTCCAACTTCCAATGTGTATATGAACTTGGCCTAGTTATCTTGATCTGTAGCATCTGGTGAGGTTCCGTTGGGAAGAACTGCATTCAATGGAACGGCACGACTTTGCAAGGATTTCTGTTGACTTGATGTCTCAGGTTGCGGATCCATGTGAGGAGTGGGCATTAAAAAGTCAAACGGCTGCTCTTGTCGCTGAGGTTTTTACTGGGTTTCCTTATACTTGTTAGTGCTTGCTTAGTGAAGCCTCTAAACTTTTTCTGTGCTTAATAATGTATGCTCACTTTTTTCTTCCATTTTACAGATAGTAAGGAGAGAAGGTCCGGCTTTGTGGAAGGAGCTTTTCCCTTCTGTTGTAGCCCTCTCCAACAACGGCCCATCTCAAGTAATTCTCCTGTTCTCTTTAAGCAACCTTCTATCACCTCATTATTATATATTTTTACTGTTTCCTTTGTGGTCAATGATTTATTGTGTATAAATAAGTAATCTCCAAATATACTTTTTAGGCGGGTGGTCTCAATGATGCTGAGGTGGCTTCCTGAAGATATTACTGTTCATAATGAAGATTTAGAAGGTAATGTGCCATATTCAGTAAGTATTACGCCAGTCAACCACTGTAAAAGTGAAATAACTTGGAAAAAGAGTTAAGAACTGAAATTTGGGGGAAATAGGATAGATTGTATTGATTGGATCAGAGTAACCTAGTCAATTTCAATCCTTATCATAAGAGGTTAAAGAACTCTGCTTTAAGATCTCCTTACAGCTTTTCTGAATGCTTACAACATTTCTCTACCTTTCTCAATATACTCCTTTTGTGTAACTGACTTCTGTTGGGATCCCATGCTAACCTTTCTCCAAATTCCTCTTGTAACTAACTCTGATAGTGACTAGCTGACATGATCGTCTGATTCCTTTTCCCGGTGAAGTGAACCTAATAGAGTTATAGGAGGGGTTGAGTCCTCGGGGTGGAAGTCTGGGAACCGGCAGTCCAGAGCAGTATATTTCTCCCAAGTGGCCTCATACTCAGTAAGATTGCTCCACTTGCTCAAAACCTCCACAGTAGCTGTGTTGACAGTGGCTGATTTTTGACTCCCAGGACTGTTTCAGGTGTGGCAGTAATTACCAAATCCATAAAGAGATACTCTGCTCCTCCCATATTTTGCTTAAGCTGAGAGATATGAAGTATAGGATGAATCTTGGAAGAAGGGAGCAGCTTCTGAGACACTCCGCGAGTCTTTTCACCACCTCAATGGGACCATAAAACCTGGCGGCTAGCGTGTCAAATGGCCTTTTGGCTAAGGACTTCTACCTATAGGATTGGAGCTTAAGTTATACCCATTCTCCCCCTTAGAAAGTCAAAACTCCACATCCTTTTCTGGCTGTTCCATTTTATGCTGGGCTCTTAATAGTTGAATAAATAGATCATCCTGTATTGCATCTCTTTAAACTGGGAACTGCAGTTTGTTGTTTCTCAGAAGTCTGCCCAAGGATCCCATTTATCCCCAAGTTGTAGGTTCCCATTGACAGAAGACAGATCACTGGGATAGGACTCCACTGCCTTGCTCACGACCTTAACGTCAATCTCCGTAGTCTGATGGTGGGGATAGTATGCAGTTTTCTGAATGTTACTTGAGTTTTTTTTTTTTGGGGGGGGGGTCTATATGAATTCATCTCTTTTGGTATGAGAACAATAATGTAGTTTCGAAGTGTATTTTAATCACGTCAAGAAAAAGAAAAAAGAAGTGTATCTTAATCTGAAGTAGCAGTTGGTACCCGGGTGTGCCTAATATTTCTGGCAAAGTGGATTATCTTCAGAATTTAAATTTATTTAGGGCTTTTCTTTCTTTTTGTTGTTTTTAAATAATTGACAGGTGACCAGCGTAGGCTATTGTTACGTGGACTGACTGAATCCTTACCGGAAATTCTACCTTTATTGTACTCAGTAAGTTCATCAAAAGGAGTAATGTGATTTGCCTTAGGGTCTAAGTTTATAGTTAGTTAGTTCACTTGTAGGCTTGTTGCACCTCATGTTGTGATATCTGTGCAGTTGCTCGAGAGGCACTTTGGAGCTGCATTAAATGAGGCTTCGCAGCAGCATCTAGACACTGCAAAACACCATCGGCCTCAGTTACAGCAACCTTGAATGCAGTAAATGCTTATGCTGAATGGGCTCCTTTGCCTGACCTTGCCAAATATGGCATTATCTATGGGTAGAGTAATTGCGATAAAGTTCTTCTGGACATATATGGGTAGAGTATTGCGATGAAGTTCAAGATTTAAACCTTTTCTCATCCTCCAAACAATCTTGTACTGCAGGTCTGGCTGCTTGCTTACTTCTCCAGATTTCCGGCTTCATGCTTGCGAATTTTTCAAACTTGTTTCTGCAAGGTATGTATCGAGTAATGGTTTGTTTTGCTGGATGCTTTTAGGGCTTGACTATATTTGAAACTGGACCTTCACACGAATAATTATGTGATATTTATATTTGTATTGCAGGAAGAGACCTGCTGATGCATCATCGGATTTTGATTCTGCAATGAGCAATCTCTTTCAGATAATGATGGATGCTTCTAAAGATTTCCTTCACAAATCAAGTATGATAGTGGGACCATTGATGACAGTGATGTTGAGTTTGCAGAATTGATATGCGAGTGCATGGTTTCTCTGGTTCGAAACTAATCTTCTGAGCATCTCTATGATGCAAACAATCTTTCTTCTTATCTTCAACAGGTGAATGTCCTGTCTTTAAATATTGTCTTTCTGATGCTTTTAAAGGGTTACTAAGAAAGTGATTAAGCTTCAAGTTGTAGATATAGAGGAAGAGTTTCAAAGATGTGATCTGACTTCTGAGATGTTCGGGTGATCATAGTGAAGGCTTGCTATCTGAATAGAAACAAATAGGTAGCCTATTGTCAATGATTGAACTACCACTTGTTCTTTTTTTGTGAGAGGGGGAGGGGAAGGGGGGGGAATTATCTCTGATATTGGGAGTGCCTTTTTGAAGCATATCTAAACATGTAGATTCATGTGATTCGTTGTCTTCATGGTACTTTTCCACCTTATATTTGTGCAATATAAAATGCATTTGAACTGCTCAAAATATCCCAACATTCTCATGGGGTTCAATGGCACTACTAAAGTAGCAACCAGGTTGTTATAGTTAGTCATAAGCAACATACATATAACTTACGCAAAATTTCTATTGATAGGGAATGGAACCATGATATAGTATGATGTTGTGGGACCCCATGGTACAAAAATACGGGCGTACCGGAACAATTCGCCCGTTTTGGAATGGTTTTTTCGGTTTTAGCAAAGCCGAACTTGACTGGTTCAACACGTTTGACTTAACATGCTCGCATTTTGGCTGTTTTAGCCGTATCACCCCATGCCAACATGGGTTCGCCTGTTTTTCTGCGGCAAAACGTCACTTTGCAAGTTGTTTTATATATTTCAGGGCTTCCTTGTCTTAACTTTTTACAGCAGTCTACCTGCAATAATGATTCAAAGGCAATATAAAAGAAAGTAAAAGAAGAGGCACCATCGCATCAGTGAACCCCATATAACTCCCACTTGCGGTTAATACTAGAGTGATATTAATATTACAAATTTTCAATTCTTAGTACATTACAATATTAATTTTGGGGTAAAATCAATTAAAATGCCTAAAACACTCTAAAAACTAAATTCTCGCCACAACAACCATGATGCATGTTTGACCAACATATCCATTCCGTTACCCCGAAACCGCGACTGCCTGCTGCTTTCCAAGCCAAAACTGTATTTTTGAACCATGTAAATTCTCACCAATTTATAATTGCAGTTTCTGAAATTCAAAATTTCACCACTATTTTTGTTCTAGACCACCTCTCTATTTACTGAAACTTTAGCCGACCTTTATTGGTAGTTTGGTACATAAAACCTTGAGTCACCTCTCTAAAATTTTATTTTCATGTATTGGGGTGTTACATTAGATCATATTACATACTATGCACCAATCTTGGTTTTGTCTAATAGTTGACTTGTCTCTTCACTGGATGAACTTAAGGTCTTAGTTCAAGCATCCCTTGGGAAATATAAGTGTTGGTTTCTCTGGCTTTCTATATTTTCCTCTGCTCATATGCTGACACCCTTGTCAACTTTTTGGTGTTTCCTGCTATAGCCCTGGCCTAGTAGAGGGATTTTACCCTTGTACGCATCACCTAGATGTTCTGTCATCTTTACTGACTTCAGCAATATCATTCTTTGCTGTCGGCTCTCATGTCCTTACCAGCTGATCTAATATGACAAAAAAAAACCCTTGTGATACTTATGTTTCCCTTCAATTACCTGAATTGAGAATTATGATCTGGCACCTCCTATTGTTTTCAATAGCACTGGATTACTTGACATTTCATGTTTTAACATTTCTCTTATCATTGCTGTTTGGAATATAAGTTCTTTATGTTTCTTTTTCTGTTTAAGTCTCAGGAAAGGAAATGAATTCACACACACCTGATCAGAAACTGTTGGTTCTTGCCAGGTGACACGGAGGTCTTAGGACTTAGGAGTTTGTGAACAGTTTTTTTTATTAGGCAGGGATCGTAATGTGCTGTTTTTAGGTTTACCTTTGATAAAGGCTACAGTCACAGACTAACACTCCCCCCCACCCCCAACCCCAACCCAATAAAAAGAATACAATTGCTGTTCTACCTGCAGAAATGTTAGGCTGCATATTCAATCTCTGCCCTTCCACTCTGTCTTCTAGCTGTCTGGGTATAGATAGGATCTCTAGCCACTGTGTGATCGAATTGATCTTGGATGCAGATTCATTTAGCAAGATTACCTTGGCTGCCAAATTACTTCTTCATTCCATTGTGGGTTGTGGATGTTTCTGGAATGTAATGCTGTATGTTCTGTAAGGTTCAGGGAAGCATGAAATTTGGGTTTTTATTAGAGCATGTTCCTTGTTATCCTTTAATAATAAATTATCTTCTTTATGCCCTAGTTTGTATCTCATCTTTGTTCATATTTGAAGCTTTATGTCCTAAGCTCAATTTGCTGAAGAGTGGTATAAGGAACTTTAAACTTGATGCCAGTACTTTCTGTTTGCTTTTCCTTAATCTTTTAATGCCACTTACTGTATCTAGGTTTTTCCTATCTGGAGTGTTTGTGGTTATTTTTTCAGATCCTGGTTAT